>CABHPQ010161575.1:10013-54302 GCA_902168405.1 Peromyscus aztecus | reverse complement strand
ATCTCACTGGGTCTCTTGGATTTTCTGCAGAAATAGAGAATAGAGAGACACACAGAAGCCCGCTTCCTATCACTGCCCCTCTTGGCCCCTGCCTCTTACTGTCAAGGGGTTCTGGAAATGTACCTGTGCTTCTTAGTGGCATCTCTTTGCTGAAGTGCCATCACCAAACGGTTCCTGTCTCTCTGTCTCTGCAGTCCTTATCCATGCCTGTGGACCATCAGCAATGGAGGCGGGGCCCCCGCCGCAGCAAGCGCAGAGGTGCATGCCGGTGCACCAGGAACATTCCTCCTTGGGAACCCTGCCGTCACCTCCCCTTCCTCCGTGCTGCCCACCCAAGCAACCACTTCCGCCGGTGTGGAGGCCCTGGGTGAACCTTCCCTCACCAGCATTGCTGTATCCACCTGGACAGCGGTGGCCTCCCATCCCTTCCCAGGCTGGGGTGGCCCAGGGGGAGGTGGGCGCCATTCCCCCTCTTCGTTGGATAGTTAGGCAGGCTCCCAGGAGTCTCTATCAGCAGAGAACTGTCTATGTGTGGGTCCATAGCAACCGCATCTGCTGATTCCAGTGAGTTGGGCTGCTTCACCCCGAGGGCTGGAAGGCTGCATGGTGATGCCAGAGGCCTTCTAGAAAGTGACTCAGTTTGGCTGATGCAGATTTTACTTTAATTTGTGTGTCCACCATTTCCCGTGGCTCTCCTGCTTTTCCCGAGCTTACCCCACCATGCTTAGGCTGTGAAGTCGGCTTTGTCCGTGTGCCCTGCCCCCTGCTTCCTTTTCTCTGGAGCGGCTGCAGGGTTGTGAGGAAAGCTCAAACATTGACCGAGTGAGGCTGCTGCTTCTTGGCTTGCTTTGTGCTGCCTCAAAAAGTACGTGTGGCTGTCAGATCTGAGCTGGCTTCTGCTTTGAGACCTTGAGATGGGAGCCTATAAAGTTAACGACAACAAGCTAGTGTTAAAGTCCATCCCGGGTTGTTCCCAGGAGTGTGTCTGGAATTGAGGAGATGAGGTTGACTCCCTCACTAGCTCATAATCAGTGGCTCCCCATTTCCTACAGAACGAGACTTCTGAATGAGACTTCAGGTGATGCCACAGTCTAAGGCCAGTCTCTGCCACTGGGCCTTCCTCTGCATCTCCAGCTCTGTGCGTTAACCTTTTAGCACCAGTCAGGCAGACGCTTTTCCCTCTTCTGAACACAGCTGCACTTGCCCTTCTCCATGCCTCTGCCTGTGCCTGAAGTATCTCTCCAGCCCTGCCTGTGTGAATTGTACCTACTTGGCCAGGACAGCTTGAAAACCACTTCGGTGTTCATTGCCTTGGGTGATGTTCATCTTTCTCTGTCCCCTGCTCCCCCGCGCCCACCCCACCTTGCCCCCGCCCGTCCTTACCTCAGGCACAGAGCTCCTCTCACTCTGCCTTGTGTTTCTGTGAGTGTATCTGTCTCCCTCGTCGACTCTAAACCTCTTGAGGGTGGGACCCAGCCTTCCCGTCATTGTGCCCATAGCCTTGACTGTGCCTTGACTACCATAGGTGCCCAATAAACATTTGCTGAGTTGAACGGGTGTGAAGTGTGTGTTTGCCAAAAGGACTGGATGGAGTTGACGGAGAGGGAGAACTCTGACACTAGCCTGTGACACAGCAGCAAGGCAGTGTGGAAGCCGGGGACACATTGGTTAGACAGTCTCCCTCACCTGAGGCACAACCAACTTTGTGGCTGTAATGACACATAGGAATGAGCGAGCTTATTAGGGATCCCCTGGAACCATTTGCAGGGATACAGGTTCCTGGGTATGTCCCATACCTGTGGGTATAGAACCTTTGGGCTGAAATCTAGAATCTGCACTTCAAAAATCCTCGGAAGTGATTGAAGAGCCAGGTAGGAAGCTACTTATTTCAAACAGAGAAAGAGAATGGGGATTATTCAGGTCCTTAGTTTATGAACTTCAACTTCTACCCCAGTCAAGGTCATTGCTGTGGTCAAGGAGCAAAACCACGGCTTCATTCATCTTTCGTTTTCTTACCCACTGATGACTATGCTCATCAGTGTAGAAGCGAGCTTTCCAGACCTGAGCGGTGAGTTCTCTGCACAACATTACCAGATCGCACTGACCCAGGGGGCCTCAAGCTCCACCACAGCGAGGTCCAGTGGTCTCACCAGTACTCCCTCAGCTGAATTCCCTCTGCTCTAAGGCTAAAGGTGCCAAGCTTGGCATTACTGGGTCCTTGGCTCTCTCTATAATGAAAAGTCTCGTAACACATTGTTAATCGGGGTTCCTTTAAGAAAAATAATACCTCAGATCTCTGGAAACAATAATACTTCAGCTATATGGTATCCTGGGAGGCCATTTTACTCCATTTGGGTTGCCTGGCTAGAGCTCTGGGCCACTAATTGATGTGAATGACTAAGGCAAGCTATACTCATGTGACTGTTCTTTGAAAGGGTGCTCCATCGTCATGTTCCCATGGCAGTGCTGTAGCCCAGGTCCCCAAGTGTCTCTGTGACACCATTAGACATCATTAAGGTCTTAAAACATTAGCATCTCTGCCACATGGTATTTTGGTAAGTTTTAAAAAGTGGCCATGAATCTGGGCGGTAGGGACACATACCTTTAACCTCAGCTCTCGGGAGGCAAAGACAGGCAGATCTTTGTGAGTTTGAGGCCAGCCTGGTCTACAGAGCTAGTTCCAGGACAGCCAGGGCTACACAAAGAAACCCTGTCTTGAAACAACAAAACAAAACAAAACAAAAATAAGAACGTGGCTCATTCTGTCAGAGCTTTGAGTGACGGCTGCTTCCAGTTCCTGGTGAAGGCCTTGTTGTCCTCAGTTGCTGTAACAGTTCCTTGTGTGCCAGATGATGGATGTGTTCAGGTCTGTATGTCTGTCTACATGTATGTTTTATTAAAGTATGAAAGCCTGTCTTCACACCTTTCCCATATCTCCCAGCCTAAAGCAAACAAAACACATGGTCCAGAGGCTCCAAACAGCAAGAAACCAATAACCTGGCTTCTTTTTCCGTTCTCTTTGCTCCAGCGGCTCCAATCCTCTGCAGAGCAGTAAAGCATGCAGCAGCTGAGTTGGAGGTGATTAGTCTCATTAGTGTTATGGGATGCTCAACTTGGAATTTGAAAGGATTCATGTATGTAGGCAAGTGAGAACTGCTTCTGCATTTAGGATCTCCTTGCTGGGTGAATATCAGCAGGCTGAAGGGGCACATAAAATTATCCCTGCACATCTGGGACACCACATCCTTTTCCCAGTGTACAAGTCTCTGTTGAGGGTTGCCCACTCCCACTCAGCTCCACCCCTCCAAGCGGAGATGGCTGGATCAGGATTTCTGTGTTTGTACCACTGTCCTATCTGTTACAGGCTGTGTGGTGCTCCTCAGACCACAGAGGGCTAAGTATCTCAAAAGAAGAAAAGGAACCGCAATTTGAAATGCATTGTAAACAACATAAATTAAAAATATATATGAAGACAGGCCAAGTTTCACTGTTGGTGCCCAGGTTGATTTGATTTAACTGTCAGCCTGATCATTATGGCTGTTCTGGGGACCCAAGGTGAAGTAATGGCTGTCCTTCATCCCGACAAGTCCTTGGGGTCTCTAAGCAGCCGTTCTTTTCTTTGCACTCAGTACCTGGGGAGTCCAGGGCTGCTCTTGTAGAGCTTGGGCTGGTGACACTCTGGGACAGTGTTTCCTGCTCCTTGGCACTGTCCACATTCAGTGTGAGTGTCTCTATTGGCTGCATCCTATGCCAGTCATCTGAAAATCCTCAGATACACCCAGAAGTGTGCTTTGCTGATCTCCTGGGTGTCACTGAAGCCAATCAAGGTGGAGAAGGAGATGAACCGTCTCACTGCCTAAGCAATCAAACTTACTCTTCACGGCCTTTGCTACAGCAGCCATGGGTCCACTTCCGGGGCATGATTTCTGTATGCGAATAAAATCTAATAAATACAATACCCCTTACTGGAGGACACTGCATTTTGTTTCTCTGAGAGTCAGTGTGGGAATGGTCAGAAGGACACATGGTCTGTCTCACAAATCCCATTCTCTTTCACTGTCTTCAGAGGTAAGAGAAGGAAAGAGCAGTTCTGGGGACCCCAGGGTACAGAAGGTGGAAGCCATATGACTGTGAATCACAAACTTTGACATCAAATGTAACCAGGATGCTCCTTCATGCTATATCAACAAAATACATAACGTGTTGGCTTGTTTTGTCAACTTGACAGAAACTAGAGTCATCTTGGGAGAGGGAACCTCTTTTGAGGAATTGTCTCTCTCAGAGTGGCCTGTGGGCAGTTCTGCGGGGTCATTTTCTAGGTTGATGATTGATGTGGGAGAGCCTGGTCCACTCAGGGAGGTGCCACCCTGGGCAGGTGGTCCTGGATTGTACAAGAAAGCAGGCCGAGCAAGCCGTAGAGAACAGTAAGCCAGTAAGCAGCACTCCTCCATAGTCTCTGCTTCAGCTCCTGCCTCCAAGTTCCTGCCTCGAGTTCCTGCCCTGATTTTCTTGCGTGATGGACTATTATCTGGGTGTTAGAAGATGAAATAAATCCTTTCCTCCCCCAAGTTGCTTTGGGTCACAGTGTTTATCACAGTAACAGAAGGTGAACTAGGCCACATCATTTCTATAATTTAAACATTCAACTACTATCAACATCTACCTGTTCAGGTTCATAGAAAACCGAAGTACCTCCCTTCCCCCTTATGTGTTACTGCTACGGCCCTGGACACACTCTCCAAGAAATCACAGTTAGCAACTTTTAGCCTATGCCTGAAGGGGTAAAGTTCTGGGGATCAGCTCCTTCCAGTTGATGATGCAACCAATATCCAGGTTGCTGGATGAGCCCATGTTGAATTCATACACATCTCTGAATTCCACAGTAGGTTGAGCCCTCCCACATAAACCATTAATCAAGAAAATGCCCCCACCCTCCACCCCCGGCCATGAGCACAGGCTGGTCTTGGGGAAATTGCTCAGTTGAGGTTATCTTTTCTCAGGTGACTTTACTTGGTGTCATGCTGACAAAAACTAACCAGCTCACGTACACACACAAGCTCACTACAGTTCGACCTACACGATGTTTGCCTATACTTCATGCTATTGAAGAATGACTCTCTGAAATGTCTTAAAGTTGGACTGCTGAATTTAATTACTAATGTTTATTGAGTTCTTACTATGTGCCAGTACTGTGTTAAGTACTTTGCCTGCATTATCTAACTACATTTGGAAGACTACAAGGTACATATCATCATTTTTAAGCAGTTTTTTTTTATTAATTTCTAATTTACAAACCAGAAACTTTACTTGTTTAAAGTGCTTTAAGTTATTGGTGTCTAATTTTTAAGTTATATTTATTTATGTGTACGTGTGTGTGTGTGTGTGTGTGTGTGTGTATGCTATAGCTTGGAGCAGAGGTCAGAGGACAACTTTCAGGAATTAATAGTTCTCTTCTATCACATGGGTCCTGGGGATTGAACTCAGGTTGTCAGGCCTGGCAGCAAGCACCTACACTCACTGAACCATGTTGCTGGTTTCCATTTATTGTTTTTTTAAAGTATATTTACAGAGTTGCACAAGCACCATCATCATTTAGCTATGAATCACGTATTTATAAAGACAGTGTATTCCTATTGGTGGTCATAACCCACTTCTTTCTTGTTTCTCTATAACTCCCAGCCCCAGGCAGCTGAGACTACACTTTCCCACTCTGGATACTTCATGTACATGGACTCATGTGACTTTGGTCTTTTATGGATGGCTTCTTTTACTCAGTCTATGAGTTCAGGGGTCCATTGATGCAGCAACATTAGCACTGCGTTCCTTTTCGTGCAAATGATAGTCTGTCATATAAATGCATGTTGCCTTTACTCATTCATCAGTTGGTGAGCATTTGGTTTGATGCCACTCTTTGAATAGTTGTGTACAAGCTCCTATGTGGACTAGAGGTTGTCATGCCCATTCTCCATTGTCCAGATGAGGAGAGAGGCTCAGAGAGCTGAGATGGGCTTCCCAATATCATACAACTACTAGAAGCTGAACTCAGGCCCCTCGGATGGTAGAGTTACATCTTTGCCCACAACTCAGTGTCACTGCTTTACCGGGGAGGGGACCCAAGCACGAGCAATTACATGACCCTGAAGGTATCTCCCTTAGCTTCTTGCCGTATCAACTTGGGTCTCTAGGGATACTGTAAATAAAGCAAAGGGCCTGCTTTTTGGGAAGAAGCTTGCTAGAGGAAGCAGGGAAGCGGAAGGCAGAGAGATGGGCAAATGAGCAGAGCCTCATGGGCTACATATTTCAGGGGCCTGGTGGCAGATAGCTGGTTCCAGGAAGGACTAGATGGCAGGAAAACATCGTTGGGAGTTTCTCAGAAACCCTTTGGGGCAGATTCTGGTAAAAACTGAATTTCCCGGAGCAGTAGAATATGGAGTTTGAGTTCATTATAATTTGGATTATTAATGAAAATGTGAAAGCCTACTAAATGAAGCTTGCAAATATTAATTATAATTAGAAAAGAGGTAATTTTGGAATAGATTATAGAAAGAGCACTTGCTCTCACTTCCCAAAAATTGTGTTGGAGACAAAAACATTCAGAATGCTTCAAGAATTCACTTTATATTTAAAAATTCTCAGAAGGGTTGAAGTGGAGAAAAACTTTGCATTTGTAATGACTTTGAGTTGGGAGGCCATTGATATGCTAGGTCACAGTTTGGTGAGCCTGCTTCCGGGATGTCATTGAGCAAGATGATGCCATGAGTGTCTTTCTCCACAGAGGATGAGGTTCAGGGCCCCTGATGTTGGCTTTTCGGTTTAAACCCAGGATGGCTTGGGCTTGTCCAGGCCTAGACGGTCCCATCATTATACTGGGTCATATCCTTGAGGGTTGGTAGGTGGGAGTTGACCATCCTGTTGCTTTTATCATATGGGGGATGGGTATTTTATGAAGAGAAGTGGTGGTTGAGGAGGAGATGTAGCAGGAAAGCTAACAGACGACCTTGCATTCTTACTGCTGCAGTTCCCTCAGCCTTCTGTAGGTGGCACGGTTGTTCAACATAACTATTTCTACAGAAGAAAACTGCCTGTGTAGAAGCATCTAGAAGCGCTCTTAGACCCAGCCTACGCAGTTGCTTGATTGCAGTCAACTCTGTATGTTTATCTCAGTTTTATCAAAATCACCCCCAAAAACTTGCTTAGCCTGAGCCATAGAAACACTTGTGTGTGTCCTTAAGCATTTCTTTGTTCAATCTGTAAAACTCCAGGCTTAGAGCCTGGCCCACGACCGGTGAGATGTCCCATAACAGATCAAAATTTTGATTTGCTGAGTCATGCAGGGTCACAACACTTTGGAGCTCAGGGTTTACTCACCAGTTCAGGCCTGTTGGGTCCTGGAGAAGTCCCACAAAAGACCACCATCCACGTATACAGTCGACAAGAGTGTTTATTATCTCAAGAAACCTTCTAACATGCTGGGGCCTAGCCATTCCACACAAAGTCAAAATGACCCTGAGAGGGATGTGTGGCTTCTTTTAAGCACAGCTGAAAGGGAGTTCCTAAGGCAATTAGGTCATTTTAAAATTTGGCTTACCAAGTGGCAATCATATTAGTACGTTCCTGATTGGCTAGGGCTAGCAGGGATTGGCCAGGGCTACAGTTTTCCCATTTTTGGGCAGGTCTGGACAAGTCCCAGGCTCTGTCCTTATTTGGTTATCTGCTGATTGTGGCTCAGGCCTGGCCTAGCCTGATACTGCTTGTACCAGGCTTCTTCATCCTTGCTGTCAGGGGTGTTGGAGATTGATTGTCCTTTGTGGCTCTCCCAGAAACTGCTCAGTTTCAGGAAATTAAAATTCAGGCCTGATCTCTGAGGGAAGACTGAGCAGCCCGTTATAGCATCTGGTTGGTCCTCTCAGTTGACAGGAATCAGAGATACAGAGGCAGGAAGGGGCCAAGCAGGACATCATACAACCCCGAGTATCCCCCCCCCCCCCCCCCTTCCCCCCCCCCCCCCCCCCCCCCCCCCCCCAGCTACTTCCTCCATTTAGGCTAAACTTCTGAGTGTCTCAGGAACCTCTCCACAGGCTCAGCTCACACTTTGAACAGCTGTCCTCCAGCGGCTGGCTCAACATCTGGAGGTTGGGGACTCTTGGGAGGGGCTTCCCTAGGAGAAGTAATCTTGTATAATATTAGAGGGACCGGCCTTAATATTATACATCCCAGGGGCTCAGGAGAGAGAACTACTAACGGCGAGGACTATTTTCGGGAAAAATGAATCTCAACACCCCGAGCTCTATAGTCCACTTGCTTTAATTCCTCTGGTATAACATCCACATATACACAGCTTCAGTTCTGTTCTCGTGCCTAGTTCCTTTCTTGCCTGATTTCTCTCTGTTTATCTACTGTTCCCTCTTAAGTTCTATCTTAATTCTCTCGTCTTAATTCTGCCTCATCTAGGTCCTTTTCACCTTGTTCTTACCCAGCTAGGGCTTTCCCATCTGACTCTTCCTCATCTTCCATCTCGTTCCTCTAGTACTCTCCTCTAGCCCTTCAACCTAGTTCTTCCCCATCTCAGTTTGTTCCTCTCAAGTTCTTACCCATCTAGTTCTTCCATTCTCTTTTCTCTTCTCCGTCCTTCATGTGCCCTGGAAGTCCTGGTATATATACACTTACAAGCAATATTCCCTTAGCAGTGCAAAGCCAGGCTTCCAGGGTCAAACGAAGGGGTGATAAGAATCACATAGGGAGGCAATAACTGTTAATTATCATTTGCAACCCCAAAGGGAAGTGACCAGTGGGGAAACAAATTAACTAAAGGCTAAATTCAGGTAATATCTAAGAAGAGGGCTCTTATGTGCTCAACTATAATCTTAAATGTGATTGGTAGAAAATGTTAAGAATCTATAAGTTTCTAGGTCAATGGGAGAAAACAAAGCGGTCTTCTTTCTTCCTGTGACTCATATCTGTCTAAGCTATCTGCCATTTTTTTGCAGGGTGGGGGAAAGTGTGCTCGGTCGCTAGGCAACCTGTGTACAGCTAGATGCCTCTGGTGATAGTTAAAGGGAGATCTGGAACTAGAGGTAAGGTTTGGGAAAGGAGGAAGTAAAGCTTAATTGGCACATCTGCCAGGCCTTCTTGAACAGGCAGCCTGGATGCTTAAGTCTGTTCTTAGAGAGTACAGAGGTATCTTTGATAAGGTACTTTCCTCCATCTGGGGATGGACCTGGCCGGATGCTGCCAATGGTGATAATTACAGGGAGGCTTGAACTGGGGTTCTGGCTGAACATAGCTGTCAGTGCAGAAGGTTATCTAAATATTCCTAGAAGTGGTTAGGTAAGGAGTTAGATGTCTATAAAGTTAGTAAGGCTGTAAGAAAGGAGGGTCCAAGCTAAATTGTGTAAAGCTATTACTGAACAGTCACCTGACCTAGGCGGTGTCTCCTTGTGGAATTTGTCTTAAATCAGGAGACTTGAATGTGGACTGTTATTACTGCTAGTCCTTGAAAGTGGCTAAGGGAGATATCTGATTCTAGAGAAAGCCTTTCCTGAGGCAGTTCTCCAAATACCTGGAATGTGTATGTCCAGAGAGTGATCAGTCCACATTGTTAGCCCTTCTTAGGGAAAAGTCAACTGGGAAAACTATGAAGGCACACATGATTTTCATAACAGAAGACAGCTGATATGTAACAAGCCAAGTAACACCAAAAACTCCTTGGGATTTGACTTCCTCTGGAGAAATTCCCTGATCCCTCCAGGTGGTGACTTTGCCATAACCAGCTGAGTTCTTATAATATATTCCTGCGGCCTGCAGCAAAGTAAGTCTCTAGAGCTGTGCCTCTGAGCAGTAAAGCCTAGCCTAGACCTGCTTCTGGCTTAGCTCCTTGAGCCTATGGGCAGCTTCCTACCGTGCTGTCATGGAAACAGCCTCAGCCTCCTGCCTCCGGAGACTGAGCTTCCCCACCTGCCTACTCTGCTGTGGTAGAGTGAGCCCTAATAAGCCCTTCCTCCCCCAAATGTTTCTGTCAGGTATGGTGGGAACATCCACACAAGATAACTAACTAGTGTAGAAATTGACCTCATTACCCTGAGAGCTCCAGGCTCAGACTGCTTCACAAGTAAAATCTAAATTCGATTAACTCTAGAGAAGTGATGATGCCTTGTTAAAATAAGACATAGTCTGCTATGTGGCTCTCACTGACCTAGGACTCACTATGTAGACCAGGCAGGACTCAACATTACAGTAATCCTCCTGTCTCTGCCAACTATGTGCTGGGGTTACAGGCTTGAACCATTGTGCTCAACTCAGTACTGCTTTTTCAAAGAAAGATTTTCCAAATATAAAAGAAAACAATGCCTCAAAACTCATTTTGTTTTCTAAGACAGGGTTTCTCTGTGTCCTGGATGTCCTAGAGCTGACTATGTAGACCAGGCTGGCCTAGAACTCAAATATCCTCCTGCCTCTACCTCCTGAGTGCTGGAACTAAAGGCGTGTGCCTCAATGCCTGGCTCTGCATCCACTCTTTTTGAGGCTAGGTTAGCCTTGTTTACAAAATTAAGAAAATCAAATAAAGTTATAGGCCTATTTTCACTTATTAACATAGATATGAGTATTATAAGTAATCCCAAACATATATTAAAATATAATGGAACAAGTTGTGTGCTCCCAAGAAAACAATATTAGGAAATAGAAAATCTATCAATTATGTCTTATTACTTGGAAAGAATAAAAGAGAAAAATCGTATGATTATGTCAATAGATACAAATGAAGCATTTGATAAAAATATTCTAAGGAAACTATGAGCAGATGAGAGCTTCCTGCATCTGGTGAAGTCTGTATGCCAAATGTTAGTAGCAATCACCTTTTTCTGAGTACATTGGATACGTTGCTTTTTTGATTAAGAAAATGTGTTTGCAAATAACAGACATCCTGCTACTGTAATAGTGCAATCAATAAAGCAGTCAAATGACAAATAAATCAAATGTGTATGAATGAGAAAGGAACATAGAAACAAAACACTGTTTTTTGTTTGTTTGTTTTTAAAGAGTTTATTTCAGCTTATAGGTTACAGTCTCTCACTGAGGGAATTAAGGGCAGGAACAAAAGCATGAACTTGAAGCAGAAAGCAGGGAGAAATGCTGTTTGATGGCGGACTCAGCTAGCTTTCTTACACAGCTCACAATGGGCTAGATATCCTAAGTCAATGACCAATCAAGACACTCCCCCACAGATATGCCCACAGGCCAGTCTCTTTGGGGCATCTCTCTATTGAGATTCTCATCTCCATTGTTGCTAGGCTGTATCAAGTTGACAGATAAAGTTAACTAGGATTTTCCATTCCTTGACAGCTTGACACACAAACACATCACCTGAAAGCCATAACCCCTTATATCTTGTTTCCCAAATTCTTATGTTAATATAACGTGTAAAACACAGTGCAAGTTTTAAACACCTCACAAACCTTAAAAATTACAACACTTCAAAAGTCCATGGTCTCTTTAACAAACAAAACAAAACAAAACAAAACAAAACAAAACCCCCAAAACAGTCTATTAATTGGGTCAGGTAAAACAAACCAAAGAAATTACATATTTTCTTGTTCCACAAGGGAAGAATGGAGCACAGAAATATTCTGATTGGAACAATACCAAAATCCAGCTTTATTAATCCAAATCCTACTGCCCAATGCCCAGCATCTGGTACTCATGTGATCTTCTGGCTCTAAATGGATGGGGCATTCCTCCGTCTCCAGCTCTGCCCTGTGGGACACATGCAGTGCGGCTTTTCTCTGGATGAGTCCGGCTCTGCTCCATACCTGTGCTTCACCTCAGTTGATGGACCATAGTCCTGGCGTCATCGGGATTCTGTGACAATCTTTTCACCTCCTCTTCTGCAGGGTTCCCCAAGTCCTAAGGGAGGAGTTTGATTAGAGACACCCTGTTTAGGGCTGAGTGTTCCACCATCTCTCACTCTCGGCGTATTGTCTGGCTGTGGGTCTCTGTATTTGTTCCCATCTGCCGCAGGAGGAAGCTGCTCTGATGAGAGCTGAGAAAAGCATTATCTGTGAGTACAGCAGAATGTTGTTAGGAGTCCTTTTATTGCTATGTTCCTTAAGCAGAATAGTAGTGTTTAGTTTCCCCCCATAGACCCTGGCCTATTTAGTCTAAGTTCTCGGCCACCCAAGCATGTTGGATATGGAATCCATCTCACAGAGTGGACCTTTAATGGCGTCAGGTATTGGTTGGTTTCTCCCACAAGTTTTGTTCCACTATTGCACCAGGATATCGTGGATGTGGTCACCATTCTAGATTGGAGGTTTTGTAGCTGGGTTGGTGTTTACCTTTTTCCTATGATTGTGAGCAGATCACCTTCCAGCGCTATGAAGTCTAGTCCGTAAGTGGTGAGGGCTCTAGGGAGACACCAGCTTGAGGGCTCCTTGTTCAGTGAGTTGTGTTGGTGCCATCCCCAGGAACAGCACCTTCCTGTCAGTTTGTGGAGAGCAACCAACAGCCTTACAATACCTTGAATTGTTTGGGGTCCTATTGGACCCATTTGGCCCACAAATCAACCAGGTGTAACCCATTGCCAGTGTTGGAAGCTTCACTTGGTGACAAGAGATATCCAGTTGGGGTTCTGTGCCCATTCTTTTTGGATTTCTTCTTTGTTTCTTTGCTTGTTTTTTGGCTATCTCATCTAGATCCCCTCCATATATGTATATATTTTAGAGTGATCTGCTCTAATAGGTTTCTATAAGATCCCTCAAAAGGCCCTTCATTTTAATTATTCCGCCCTATATTTCTTCACTTGCCCCCTCTTCCTCCTCGCTCCTCATTTGACCATCCTGCTCCAGACTCTATCCTTCATCCATCCATAACAATCTATATTCTATCCCTCCTTTTGTGGAGAACTGTCTCTCCCTCCTAGTCCCTTACTCTATACTTAACCTGTGGTTATACAGATTATAGCTTACTTGTCTTTGACTTAATAGCTAACATCCACATGTAAGTGAAAACATACCATATTTTTTTTTCTGTGTCTGGGTTATCAAACTCAGGAAGGCTTTTTCTAGCTTCATCCATTTACCTGTGAATTTCATGATTTTCTTTTTCTTTTTTAACTGCTGAGTAATATCCCGTTGTGTAAATATACCTCATTTCCTTTAAACGTTCACCTGTTGAGGAACACCTAAGATGTTCCCAATTTCTGGCTGTTATGAATAGAACAGCAATGAACGTGGTTGAGCAAGTAAGTGTCTCTGTGTAGGTGAAGCATCCTTTAGGTATATGCCAAGAGTGGTATAGCTGGGCTTTGATTGACTCCCAGCTTCCCATGAACAGCCACACCTATTTCCATAACGACTGTAAAAGTTTGCATTTCTATCAGCAAAGGATGAGTGTTTCCCTTACTCCACATTCTTGCTGATATGAGCTATCATTTGTTGCATTAATCTTATCTGTTCTGACTTGTGTAACATGAAATCCCAAAATAGTTTTGATTTGCATTGCCCTGTTGAGTAAGGATACTGAACAATTTTTTTAAGTGTTTCCCAGACACTAGAATTTCCTCTGCTGAAAATGCTCTGTTTAGATCTGTACCTCATTTTTAATTGGGTTATTTGTTTTCTTGATACTAGCTTTTTTTTTTAGCTTTTTATATATTTTGGATATTATTCCTCTATTGGATATGTAGTTGGTAAAAAACCTTTTCTGATTTTATAGCTTGCCTTTTGAAATAAAACACTATTAGTGGCAGAATAGATAATGCTGTATGGGTGAACCTACACGTTGACAGACACACTGGGTTTAACAGAATTCATTAAAGTTATTTAATAAAAGATCCCAAAATAATAATACATTCTTTATATTAATAATTTAATGAACATATGTCAATATATTTTAAGTTATTCTTTGAGAATCTCATATAATGCATTTTAATGATATTTACTCCCCAACTCCTCCCATTTATTCACCTCAAATGTACCTCCACATCTGTGACACCCAACTTCGAATCTTCAGTAAATTAATTTTAATAACTCCAGAGGCAGACTCTTAAAGAAAACTGACTCTCCCTCTACCAGAAGCCATTATTCCTTCAAAGCTCTTCAGCTCATGCATCCTTCCCACCCCATGCTTGAATGTTGACCAGCTTGATATTGGCCAAGTGACCACAGCTGCTATGAGTCATGAGTGCAGTGCTCCTGTCATGGCCAGAAGACACTGTTTGCTCGAATCTTCCCTGACCTCTGGCTTCTACAACTTTCCTACCCCATCTTCCGTGATAGTCTTTGAGTCTTGTGTAAAGAGTATGTACAGATATCCCATTAATCATGGATGGAATCGGTGAAATAAAGATAAAAATATAAAGATGCATGAAACAAAGAGTTAGTTCTTTGAAAACTTTAACAGGATGGGAACACCTTTAGCCAAATTCACCAAAAGGAAGAGGAGGATGAAAATAATAAAAACAAAGGAGGAAAAAGGAGACATGGAGGGAATTCAATTGCTTAAAAATTTACATTCCACCAAACTGGGAAATTCTTTTTAAAAAAAATTTGATGAATTTATAAATCTATATGATTTACCAAAATCAAACCAAGATAATACGAATTGAACAGTTCCCAAACTAACTAATGATACAGAAGCAGTAATTAAAATCTCCCAACTAAATGAAACCCAGAGTAGGACGGATTCAGTGTAAGTTTGACCAGTCATTTAAAGAACAACAAATACTCCTCAGACTATTCCATAAAATAGTAAAAGAGGGATCGCATCCAAATTCTTTTTTAAGCCAGGGATACCCTGATGATGAGAAAGGGAGATAGATAGATAGATAGATAGATAGATAGATAGATAGATATAGATAGATAGAATTATAGGCCTATTACCCTGATGAACATACACACACACAAATTCTCAATAAAATACTCGCAAACCAAGTCCATGATCATATAAAAAAAATTATACACCACGTTCAAGTTGTCTTCACCTCAGACCTGCAAAGATAATTCAACATACATAAATCAAGAAATATATTCCACCACATAAAATGAATAAAGGAGAGAAACCACATGACCATCTGAGTATATATATACCCGTATAAAAATCCAACTTCCATTCACGATCAAAGTCCCAGAGAATCTAGGGTTATGGAAGACATAGTTCAACATAATGAAGTCATTGTACAACAAGCCCACAGCAGAATCATGCTAAATAGAGAAAAACTCAAAGGAATTCCAAAAAAATGAGGAACAAGAGAAGCGTGTTTATTCTTTCCATTCTTATTTAATAGAGTATTTGAACTCTTAGCTAGAGCAATAAGACAACTGAAGGAGATAAAGGGGATACAAATGGAAAAGGGAGAAGTCAAAATTTCCTTATTTACAGACGACATGATTCTAAACCAATAAGATTTAAATGATCAGAAGTCCCTTAAAGTTGATCAACACATTCATAAAAAGGAAGAATGCAAATTTAAGACAGAAAAGTCAGTAGCCTTCCTGTATACCAATGACAAACATACTGAGAAAGAAATCAGGGAAACCAGTCCACTCACAATAGCCTTAAATATATAATGAGACATTTTGGATTAATATATTTTAAGAGAATAGCATTAATAAAAATGGTTATGAAGTATCCAAGAGAAATCCTAAATACACACAAGACATTTGAAGTTGATGTTCTAAAAGATCTTAAGACTTAAATGAATGTAAGTTTTTAAAGTTTTATGGATAGGCAAGTAATATAAAATGTCAATTTTGCTAAATTAATAAAAGTAATGCAATAAATTTTGAATGAGAAGATGTGAATACAATAAATCACTCATTTCTGTAGAACTTAATAATCTGACTATAAATGTTCTGCTATGGGCAAAGGATAATTTTTAAAGTGGAAAAGCCTGGAACATCCAGAGATAATTTTAAAGAGGGAAAAGCAGGGAAGCATGCCATATTAGAGAGAAACATGTTATATCAGATAAGAAAATAAAAATACTTTAATGTAGCTACATAAGCGGTGGTATGTAATTGGTAGTGTCAATATTGCAAAAGATTGCAGTGTCCAGAATCTTTAAGTGTTGAAAAAAGGGGCTACAGGCTGAAAGGAGGAGGATGGACTCTCAGAGCATGCCCTGAGAATACGGCAAGTGTTCTAGTTAGTTTCCTACTGTTGTGATAAAAGTCAAAAGAGCCAATCTGGGAAACTGAAGGGTTTATTCACCTCACAGGCTACAGTCCATCATCAAGGGAAGCCAAGGCAAGATCCCAAGGCAGCGGCTTGAAACCACAGAGGAATGCTGCTCACTGATCTGCTCAGCTAGCTTCCCTGAGGCCCAGGCTCACTTGCCTGGTTATGGCACTACCCATAGAGGGCCAAGCCATCCTCCATCAGTTAGCAATCAAGGAAATGCCAAAGAAGCATGACTGTATGCCAGTCTGATGGAGTCAAATCCTCAACTACCTGTTAAGTGGACAACCAAGATTAGCCATCACAGCAAGCCATAAAGGGAAAAACATAAACCTGAGCTTACTGCAAAGAAAATTGAGCCTCCATGAGTAAAATAGTATGTCCAAAGTGAAATTTCAATTGTAGGAAGAAACATCTAAAAGGATTTATGTCAGAAACTGAAACTATATTTAAAATAATGAGAGATAATAAGCCCAAGGCACAAAGGAAAAGTTAGTAAAGGTGATTTCGTAAAGGTCCTTCTGGAGGCTGCAGGGTGGACCTGGGGAGGGGCTGTCGGCTGCCAGCGCCTTTGACCATCCTTGCAAAGTTTTGGTGGAGGAGCCAACTGCATGCCAGAGCATATGTTCTAAAGAAATGGAGGAGTCCATTGTGCTTGATAATTTGAGGAAGGTTGTATCCCATTTTCAGAGCCATGGATGTTGCAAGCTTCTAAAGCAGCTCCAGGCACATTGTCTAAAGCCAGTATTCTTGTTGACACATACACTGCAGTACCCACGCTCATCATGGTAGTGCCAGTGGTGAGCTCTGTATTATGATTTAGCTCTGGAATATGATTTGTTTCCTGGTGCTGCTGCCTCCAGATCCTGCCTCTTTTACCATCATCAGTGAAACTTCAAATCCTAATAAGCCATTTTTGCTGTGAAAGCAATTGAAGGCTTCTAGCTGTTCTTTATAATGAAGAGCACACAGAAGTCTTCCCTGGGTCCTCCTGTTTAACAAGGAGTTTTTTCCTTTCTCAGGACGCATGGAGTAAGCAGATGTGGTCTGGAGGAGTTGAAGTCCAAATTCACATGGCTCTTTCTGATGCCACACTCTTTCTGAAAGGTCCAGTGTATTTTCTGTCTTAGGCCATTCTTACTTTTTTTTTTCTTTTTGGTTTTTCGAGACAGGGTTTCTCTGTGTAGCTTTGCGCCTTTCCTGGAACTTGCTTTGGAGACCAGGCTGGCCTCTAACTCACAGAGATCTGCCTGCTTCTGCCTCCCGAGTGCTGGGATTAAAGGCATGTGCCACCACCACCCGGCCACTTATTATTATTATTTTTTAAAGAGTACTCATTTTCTGTCTCTTGGACCCTTTCCCACCAGTTACTGCCATAAATAACATAATTATTTGAAATTTAAATCTTCAAGTATAAAGGAAGAACAGATTCTTTTGTAACTGGATTTCTAGCTGATCCTCTCCTACACAATCAATGACTGGTATTTCAGTTTATTTCAGCCATCTGTGGATATAAAGTCATCATGACCATTAGATCTACAGCTGATTCAGATGTACCTTTTGTTTATTGACACTGCTTCCTTTCACTCTCCTGGGGAGCTATTTGCTCAAGAATATTAGTGAGGAGGGGGAATAAGATTGTGATGGGTATTCTTGGTTGTCAACATGACTAAATCTGGGATTAACTAATACCTAAAAATAGAGGGCACACCTGTGGACCATTTCGGCCTAATTTGAAGCAGGAAGATCTACTTCTAGTCTGGATCTTTAAGGGAGGAGTAATATAGACCTTTAATCCAAATAAAATCTGGACCGTGGTTTCTGCTGGAAGTCTATAGAAGGACATGGAAGAAGGAAGCTTTTTTATCTTTGCCTGGTTGCTCTTGCCTAGTTAGCACATCCATACCCTCAATACCATGAGAGCCTACTTCTTTAAAATTCCAGCATATACTGCAGACAGCTGAGACATCCGGTCTTGTGGACTGAGGAACTACTGGATTCTTGGACTCTGTGGACTAAGCAACTACTGGATTCTTGGACTTTCCATTCATAGCCAGCCATTGTTGGATTAGTTAGAGCACAGCCTGGAAGCACTTCTAACAAATCCCCTTTCAATATATAGAGAGATTGATTTTATCACTTCCGTTGCTCTAGAGAGACCTGACTATTACACCAGGCACATGGAGAGGAGTGGAGAGGATATTCTAGAGCAGTTTGGGTCTCATAACAGTCTCAGCTCACAAATTCCCAATGGCTGCCTTCCCTTAACCTTAGCCTTCCCCAGGTGCTTGTTCACTTCAGAGGACTCAATCCTCATCCTCAATATCACCCTGACCTAACTTTTTGGTATGCTTTATTTATCATATTATGGGGTATGGATGTTAAGTAGGGGAAGGGTCATTCTTGGGCAGTGCTTATAAAGTGAGAGTTCAACTCCCCATGGGTAAAGTAGTGAAAAGATTCTAATGAAGCAGAGAAAATCTCTAGCTTTGGAGGAGGAGTTGCTGAATAGATTTCCCTGTGTCACAAGAGAGACTCCTGGAGAGGAAACTTCAGCTTCTGGTCAGTTCATGGAGAATTAATTGGCAAGGAGGCAAAGGCTGTTCCCCATGACATCAGCAATCCCTTCTCTGGAAATTCTACTGTATCCTGGACAGCTCCTGGAATCCCCTGTGATGTCACTAGTGTTGGAGCAACACCAAGTGCCCTTAGACGTTCGTTCAGTGCCTATAAAATTCACCCACAGACATGTTGTCCATTCTGAGGCATCTATTTGGTTAACAGAATGGACAACATGGAGAGACCAGAGTCAGGAAGAAGGAAGCTGGCCCTAGGTCTCACTGGAAAACATGGAGAAACCAATGGTCCCAGGGAAGACGCAGTGAGTTCAGAAAAGGGACTAGGGAGCTTTCTGGATGTGATAGCCTTAAGCCTTCCAGGCCTAGGGCTCAGGACCTGGGAGCTTCTGGGAAGCAGTAGGTCTATCTTGCTTCTCTGGGTTCCTAAATGGTTGACCCACATCAAGGATTCATGATTGTTAGCGTGACAGTCAGGAATTGACAAGGCTGTAGTCTTTGTTGTGGGGACCCTCTGCTTTCACTCTGAGTGGGGAAGGAGGCACAGAGGAACTCATGAGATTTCAGTACCATCACTGCACTGTGCCCACAGTGGAGTCCTTTAGGTTGTGTGCCAGTAATAATAGAGAAAGGAGAGTCCCCTGACAAACCTGAGGTTGTCATACTTTACGTCACAGCCACTCTCAGGGCCGAGGCACCAAGTGCTGCTCTCTTCCAGTGACTCCTAAGATTTCTGACTTCCCAGCTGCGGGTGGCACACAGGTCTGCAGGTCAGCCTGAGTGCTATTAGAGCTTGAGGACCTAGGCAGAGACTGCCTCTTCCTGCCAGCTCTGGGTGTCCTGGGCTGTCAGTGAGGATGGCTTTGTGAATCTGGTGACTATATTGTGTCCCTGTATGGCTTCTCCATTAACATGAGAGTTTGAAGCACCAAGCAGGTGATTGGGCATCCCTACACTACCTGAGTGCTTGTGACAGTAGCAGTCATCTCCAAGCTTCTGAAAGCACATGGCTGAGGGGCTCTGAAGCCAATGCGCATCCCCTGCAGCTGTGAATAAGCCTTAGGAGGCTGTTCCCTGGGTCAGCTTGTGCAGGGAGACGGAGGAAAGCAGGTACCTTCTGAGACATCCACCTCCCTGTAGAGAGATGGAAGAATTGACATTTATAGAGGGGGAGACTCAAGTCTGGTTTTTCACAACCTGTTGGACAGTCTCATCTATCAGTCACTTCCTGAGCATCCTTCAGTGTGTCAGGTTTGACTGAGATGAGGAGTGTGTAGGGCAGGTGCTGTCCTTTGACTTATAGAATTGGGTATTACTGAGGGCAAAGGATCCCAATCATCTCCCCTTTTTTGTCCTTTGCCTGCCCTTCTCATGCTCTGATGAATATTGTAATTTAAGCTGGCTGTTTCCTCCTTCCTAAGGGCATGTGCATTGTCACAGGTGGCTCCAGATCGAGGAATTTGGCTTTTGTGTAGCTCTAGGTGAAGCATCACAGCAGTGACACACTACATACTCTCCCCATGACTACGGCAAATTCGATTTTCTGAAAATGCCTTTGCATATCTGTGTGTGGCCTCTCAATAGCCATTCATCTTTCCTCAAATTCAAGTGCAGGGATGGACCATCACTCTTCATGGGAGTGTTTGCTCTTGTGTTGAGGGCTCACCTGCGGAGCCCCAGTTCTTAGTATCTCCAGCCTGACCTGTCCCTACTTGATCGAAATTTGCTAACTTATGATGGCTGGAATGTATTCTTCTGAAATTTTATGGTAATTTTTTTAAATCAACTATTGAACTTATGTTTGTTCTGACAGGACACTCATGATCTCCCACCACACCAACGTATTGTAACAGCCTTGTGGATCCTCCACAATGTTCTCGTCTTCAGGGGACTGAACTTCCCTCCCACCAGCCTTATGTAATTACCTAGATATCTTTATCTCTCATGTTATTGACTAGAAATCTCAAGAAGGGATTGAGCCATTTCCTGGGATGTGTTTGGTTTGAGTCTTCAACGTCCCACATATGAAGCAGTGAATATATTCTAAAGAAGGATAGACTTCTGGCTTCGTAATGAGGAGGCAATGATGGTCTTCCCTTGTGTTTCTGGGGAGGCTCTTGGGAAGGGTAGTATGGCTTCCAGTGATTTGCAGAAGTCTTGTCTGTAGGTGGGTGAAGACTGTTGGTGATGACCCTAATAGTCCCTGCTCTGGACAAACTATTGGATCCTGGAGAGCCCTCGGTATTCTCTGTGATGTCACCAGTGTGGTGGGAACACCAAGTGACTGTGGGATATTCTTTCGGTGCCCATTGACACATCGCCGAGACTGAGCTGCCTGTCTGGGAGACAAAATGGAGAACATGGCAAGGCCCGAGAGAGGCAGAGGGAAGCTGGGCTTTGGTCTCAGTGTAAAACATGGAGAAATCAATGGTTTGGGGGAAGGCACAGTGCGTCCTGAGCAGGGAATGGGGAGCTTCCTAGAGGAGTTGGAGCTTGAGCTGGGCCTTCCAGTAGCGGGACTCAGCATCTGGGAGCTTCTGGGAAGCAATGGGCTTATCCTGCTTCTCTGGGTTCCCTAAGAGCAGGCCCAGAGCAAGCAGTTTCTGATGGTTGGTTTGGGAGAGCCACGCATTGTCAAGTCTGCAGCTGCTTTTCTGGGAGATCCTTCATCTCACTGTGAGTGGAAAGGAAGGCCAGGAGCAAAGGAGTGACTAATTAGGCGTCCCTGTCAGGGTAGGGTGTTGCTGCACTTCATCCTCGTGGACTCCTTCAGTTTCCATGGGAATCTGATGCCAATAAGAAGGGAGGGAAACTCCCCTGGCCGTGCACCAAAGTCTCAGATGTTCAGATGCTTTGATCCTGGGCACATGTGATCATGTTTGGTGCTGTTAAGCTCTAGGGACAAGAGGACTTACCTGCATCACATCAGATATGAGGTGACACCGTCTTCCAAATCTACATGTTGGAGATAACTTATGCCTTCCAGGGCCAGGGTACTGCATTAGGGATGGAAGCACATTCCTAGCCATGGTGGTTGAGGACAGAGACATAGCTCATGGACATCAGTTTGAGGACAGCTGCCCTGTTCTTTGGGGCCTTCACTGAGTCTCTAGCATTTCCTCTTCTTCGGGCTTCTTTTTGGGACTCGGCGTGGATTCTCCTGGCTCTATGTAATTCAAGTATACAAGTTCACTTGCCTTTATCTACCTGCAGGGGCCACTGGGGAGACACCATCCCAGCTCTCCACCTTTACTGAGCAGGAGCAGGAGCAGGAGATGAACGATGTGGAGAAACTCATCTTTCAGCTGCAGAGTATGACGTATGAGCAAATTGAGCTCTATAGAATCTTGGACACTTACACCAACATGGATTTGAAGAACAGGTAGTCACTATGTCCAGTTCTCTGCTGACCATCTTGACCCCAAAGTGTCAAGCCAAGCTTTCCCGAGGAACAGGAGGCAGAACCTCCAGGGTATCCTGGTGCCTAAACTAATTTTCCTGAGTGCATCAGAGAGGCAGAACTTGGAAGTTGGGTAGATGTGAGAAGGGGACACAGGCTCTTCTCCTTCTTCCAAATGAAAAAAAAAGCAGAGCCTGTGACCTGAATCACAGTCTGGGGACAGGGATAGTAGGGTGTAGCTCTCAACATGCATTTCAAGAGGCCTTGACAGGTGTTGGTTTCTGGGACATGCTAGGTGCTGTGAGTTTGTGGTGAGCCTTTGTACTTGATGATTGTGTGCAGAAAGCTCCAGGCAGCAGCTGGAGGGACCTGGTCCCATTGACCAATCTCAGTTTGTGGCTGGAAGGCCTAAAGCTCATCACAGCTCCTCTCTGGTCTTCTTCCTCATAATCTGAGACAGTGCCACCTCCCTGTATTTCATGGGCATCATGATTGTATGTGGTGTGCGTGTGGAGGTAGAGGACATGTGGGTGTGGGTGTGTGTGTTCCTAGGAGTCTGGGGTCTGTGGCAGGGCCTGAGGATTTCCCATTCTTACAGTTTTCAGGGGATGACAGTGCTGAGGCCAGGGAGCCCCACTTTGAGCAGCAAACCTCCTGGCCACTGTGCTCACCTTGGTGGAACATTGGAATCCCCTGTGGAGTCTATAAAGCCGTCTTGATGTTGGGACTTCTCCCTGGAAATACTGATTATGTTCTCTGGTTCTCAGTGTAGCAATAGTCACCCAGGAATGAGAATCCTGTTTTGAAGACAGAAGAAACGTCATCATAGGTTTCTGGTGGGCCCAGATGTGTGGCATGGACTCCTGGGAACTTCTTAGAGAGCCAATCTCCAAGCCAACTTAGAGTGCTCATGCAGCCCTGACTCCCTCCCTTTGGAACGCCTGCCTCTTCTGGCCTGGGGACAGGATAGGAAGTTTAATAAGCACCAGGAGGTCCCAGTGTAATAGGTACCAGGCTGTGGCATCCGCTGGGCTCAGGTAGGCCAGGACACAGCCTGATTTCATATGATCCTTGAGTCCTGTGTTCATGGGGTTCTTTTCTCCTGGGGCCATGCCCTACCACAGGATGAATTCTCTGGAGATGCTAAAAAAGGAGCATAAGCAGGTGATATCGGACCTGCAGAAATTGCCTGTGGAGATCATTGATGCCTTGAACAGGTGCAAGCAGCTGGCTGAAGAGAACGAATCCTACAGGTACGTGCCTGATTTAGCTTGGGAGGGTCTTTGACCCAAAGTGAGGGCTCTGGTTCTAGCCTGTCTGCCTCCTAGCAAGCAGCATCCTTCTGGGCCTTGGACTTGTGCCTCCTGGACTCAGTTTTGGTAAAAGTGTGAGAAGAGCACCTCCCAGGGATGTTCTGATGTTCTGCCAGTCTCAGGAGCCCCTAGATAGAACAATGGTTTGCACCAAGACGGGAGTGTCAGGCAGATGAAGTGTCAGGCGTCCCAGGGCCCCCGGGCTCTGGCAAGGGCTTCCCAGAGCTGGTTGCCATGGGACCCATAGACAGACTTTATTCCAATAGGGACTTCTGCCCTCCTTCAGAGAATGTTTGCCCTCTACCTGCTGCTGCTTTCCCAGTACCATGAGCGGTTAAGCACAGGTGCTGGCCGCATCGTGTTCTCAGGGGCACAGGATCACTTTTGGTGCCAGGATTTTCAGAAGTACTTTGAATCTTTCTGGGGTTATTTATTCCCTCGATTTGGCTTGCCACTGTGTGACGCTGTCTTGGCTGCTGTGTGATCCAGTCCTGGGCTGTCTGGGGGCCTGGGACTTTTCAGGGTTGGTGGTACTTGGAGGTAGGGATGGCTGATGGTACTTGGAGCTGGATGGGGCTCACCATTTTTGGTTGGCGGGTTTGTTATCTCCACAGCCTGAAACTCCGAGACTTGGCTCAGCTGAAAAGAAGTGTGCGTGAGTTGAGGCTGGAGAACAGAAAGCTGTGGGAGGAGCAGGTTGCGCTTCAGGAGTCCTGTGAGGAGGTGAGGAAGCTCTTGAAGGAGGCCCACGAGAAGATCTGTGACCCCTGTGCTGAGCAGCAGCAGGTAGGCTTCGGCAGCGGGGCCAGGCTGCCCACCAGTTCAACCATAAACATGGAGACACCCATGTAGCCATTCACTCACCCATCCGGACTCCCACCTACATACCATCCAATTGTTCATTTCTGTGATTTTTCACAAGTCTCTCTGGAGAGTTATGCAAGCAAACCCTCCTGCTCTGCTAGAAGCTGCAGTCCGTTGAGGGAGATGGGTCAGTCACATATCACACACTTGCATGTCTTTGTGGTCAGAGGGCTGCTATGCAGGCAGCTACTTAGGGAACAGCACAAAGCTCTCTTTCATTGATGACGTCAGCAGCCTGTGGCTCATTTGCTTTGCAGGGGTCATGTGAGATCGAATGTAGGAAGCAGCTTGCAAGGACTAGAGCCCAGTGCCAATGCCAAGTGAGTGGTTCTCACTGTCAAATTTTGAGTGGGGGGTCACGTGGCCTGCTCCTTTTTTCCTGTTTCCTAATGTGGTCTCTTCCATTTCCTCAACTTTTGGTTCCCATTGACAGAAGCCTGAGTATCAGCTTGTCAGCCCTGTTTTCTGTGGGTGGTGATGGACAGTTCTCCCATCCTGGAGCTTCCAGTCTGGAGCTGACTCAATGACCATTGATGTGGGAGGACTTTGACATGCTGAGGGTTGGGGTGGCAGATTTGAGGCTTCAAGAGAACATTTTCTCCAACCACCTAAACATAGTTTGACTAAGTTGTGTGTTCCCCTAGGAATTTTTAGTCCCCAGGGGACGGGTAGCATTTGTGGTTCTCAGCTGAAACGGCTGGTGTGCATAGTCTAAATTCAACTGTTCATTCAGCATGATGTCCTCTTCAATTTTTCTGCTCACTTAGGATTTCTGTGGTCTCTCCGTGGTGTATGCATGGGCGTGTAGATGTGTACATTGGTGGGTGTGTTTGTAGACCAGATGATGTCATCTGGTGTTTCCTCTGTTGCTCACTCCCTTATTCCCTTGAGCCCAGGTCTTGACTGAAACCGAAAATTTCTGGTTTGGTTAATCTGGCTGGCCAGCACTCTGGATTTCCTGTGCTCTCCAAGGTGGATCTTCTGTCTTGTTTTGTCTCTTCTAATTGTTACAAGTTTCAGTAGCTCAGAAAGAGGAAGGATGGAGTAGCTCTCTCTTCATTTCACACATGTTTATTGTTTTGGAGTTAATGTGTTTTGTAATAAATAACAAAAATCAAACTATAAAGCTATTTTAAACATGAAAAGCAGACTTCTTCCCTTCCACTGCACAGAGCTAACACGACAGGAAATGTTTGGTTTGTCTCATTGGCTTCACAGCATGGAATCCCACAGTGCATCTCCTTGCTGACGTTGTATTGCTGACTATATCATGTGCATGTCTTAGAGCAGGTTCCCTCTCATAGTTGTACAGAGTGCTGCATTCCTGAAAAGCACTGCAGGTGACATCACTGGCCTCCTTCTGAGTGACATTGGGGCTGAATTCATCTTCTATGCACTGTAACCCGTTGAAAACGTCCTGGGTGTTGACCATGGGTCATTTTCTTTCTCTTGAGCTAATAAGTCTTCTGTGGAAGAGCCAGGGGAGGTTTAGTGAAGAGACTGTGATGGATCAACTTGGCCCTGTGGGATCAGTGAGTCTCAGGGTGGATAAAGTTCACGGAAGGAAAAGTAAACGCAGGTCAGGGTAGCAGAGCCCGGCTGAGTTTAAGAGTCTTGTAGGGAGGACCCACTACCTCCTGCTGCAGCAGAAAAGGTTATGAAAGGCAGCAGTCTTCTCCCTGGCCATTCTGGGTTCAGAAGTGTGTGTGGGTGTGTGTGTGTGTGTGTGTGTGTGTGCGCGCGCGCGCGCGCACTGTGTGGTGCATTTCTTTTCATATGAGTGTGTGTACCTCTATTTGTGTTTGTGTGTGTCTCTGTGTGTGTCTGCTGCCTCTTATTTGCACAGTAGTGTCCGTGTGTGTGTGTGTGTGTGTGTGTGTGTGTGTGTGTGTGCCCATGTGTGGTTGAGTGTGGTTGTCTGTACCCATGTTTCCTGTATGTGTGGAGATAAGTGCTTGTGTGGGTATTTGTGAGTACCTGTGCATATATGTGCAAGTATGTGTTTGTGTGCAACGATGTGTTCACTTTTGTGTGCGTGCATATTTCTGCATTTCTATATGTTCATTTACTCATGAAACACCTTTACTGATGATGGATTCCAACTTCATTGAGAAACACTGTGCCCACTCACTTTGCCTCCATCAATTATTGTATGATGTTGCCCATCTTCCTACATGTCCACCTTGCAGTCCGGAACAAAAGGACACAAAAACTACTGTAACTCAAAGGTTCTCGGGTACTTGTAGAGGGAAAAATAGTTGTCTGCAAGAAATGTCTTTGGAGCAAACCAAAGGAATGTGGTACAGGAAGGTGAGGAGGAGGCCACTGTGGCAAAACAAGGTGTCTGAGAGGCAGGATAGGCTGGCTGAAGGTGTGTGTCCCTTCTCTGCTCTGGGTGAGTGGTGATTGCACACTCAGTGGTCAGGTGGCTCACTGTGCCTTCTCTGTGCCCTGTCTTGTCCTCATCCGCATTGCCTGTGACCACTTGCTTTCCCCCTTTGCCTAACCTTGGACAGCTCACCTTGGCCTTGAAGCTTGGACTGGATTTTCTTCGTTGAGAGGTTCTGACATGCAGTGTGCTTCCAGCTGCATCTCAGCCCATCAGACGTTCCCCAGCCCTGCTGTGGTGCAAGAGTGGGGCTGTCCCAGGGCACACCTTTAGGCACACGATGGTCGGAAGCATTCACCATGGGTTGTAGCTGTAGCACTCAGTCACTGCTTTTCTACAAAGTTGTTCACTCTGAGTTCAAGTCAGCCTCACGGAGGGCTGGGAGAAATGAGGACCCTCAGACATTGCTGGAGGTGTAAAATGATATAGCACAGTGAGAAGGCACACACAGTTCTTCAGATAGTTAGACTGCAGTCCCCAGGTAACCCAGTGGCTCCAGAACATGAAGTAGGTGTCCACAGAGAAGCTAGGGCATGGAAGCACTATAGCAGCATTCCTCAGAGTAGCCTCAAAGTAGACATTATCCAGATGTCCATCATTTGATGAGTGAAAAAGTACAATGTGGATGAGCCCTTCCATGGCATATTGTTCAGTATGAAATAATACATGCAAATATTTGGCTCTGACTTAGCCTTTGGTTACTTAAACAAATCCCTGACAAATTACCTTAGGGAGGAATTTTGATTTTTGACTCCAGGTTGTGGAGATTTTCTAGTTTCCTGAGCTCATTGCTTTGGGACTAAAGTGAGGTAGCTTATGGTAAAAGGAGCTCCATTTGGAGGAAGTTGTTCACCTTGGGGGCAGCTGGGAAGCAGTGAACAAGACCAGCGGACTGTTCCACCACCATCTAGTGGTCCTGTGCTGTGGAACATTCCTATACTGCACATCCTGGGAAACTTCTTAAGCAGGGTTGGCTAATGGGCCAGGACTCCAGAGGCCCACCTGCCTGTGCATTAGGTTCACAGGATAGGCACTGAGCAGCCTATCTCTCATGCCCACGGTGTTCTTCTTCCATCCAGCAAAAGTTAACCTTCTTCTCAATAGCATCCCCGGTGATTGCTCCTTATATTAGCATCAACTGGGAAACTAAGCATGTTACTGCTTTACACTGTGCTTGTATGTGTGCATCCATGTACTTGTGCATGTTCATGAGTTTACGTGTGTGCATGTGAGTGTGCGACTCTCTACTGAGAACACGACCTTCTAATGAACAGGAGCAAGAGAGCCTGGATGAAAGACTGAAGGACCTGCTGAAGCAGAAGGAGCCGGTCCCCCAGCCAGGGGACTTGGCAGACAAGCTACACTGTCACTTCTATATCTCAGAGAAGAGGTAGGAGCCCAAGCTGGGAGGAGCGGTTAGAGCCATGTAGGTCACCTGCCCCTGGATCTATGTCCTTTGTGGGATTCTCACCATCTGGATGGCTCTCCGCCACAGCCAGGGCAAGAACAGCTCAGGGGATTGTGCTGGCCCAGTCAACAAGAACGTCTCCAGGAAACACTATGTTTGATCCTTAGTGTTTCTGGGGAGTGTGCACCCCTTATTCCCTTCCGAGCTCTCTGGTATCTCCTCAGTGTCCCCTGTGTCTCCCCACAAATCTCCCTATAGTAGTCCTCAACGTAGCCAGAGGAGGGTTAGTTGTGGAGGGCAGTGTGTGCTCTTGCCCCTTTATTTTCCTTCCAGTCCATCTCTTTAGAGAGAAGCTCTACCTTTGGGCAGATCTGCATCAGCACACTCCTGCTGATGACAGGCTCTCTGCAGTGTACATCTGTTGCCTGTGAAAAGATTTTTTTTCTGCTATAAGAAGATTTAGGGGTTGAGGAGTTGAACCCAGGCAGGTTTCTGTGCTGTAGGGGTAATTAGAACCTTCACTGCTTTTATTTTGTAGGCTCCCTTAGAAGATCTTAGAAAATCTAAACATTCGGTTTCCCTGGTTGCTCACATTCACCTGGTATCTAATGCATATCAGTCCTGAACTGTTACTCAGATATTGCTACACTGTTATATTTTTCCAAAACAATGTATCTGGAAAAGTGGAGAAATGTGCTGAATTTTTTGCTCAGCACAGTATAGTTCTCAGTTCATCTTCAAGAAGATTTTAAAAGCTGAGAAAAAAAATCCACGCCCAGGTGCACTCTAACCCTTCTCCCTTGGGAAATGCAGGGAATGACCTCACCTGAAAGGTCATGCTGGATTGTCCAGCTGAATAGAGCTAGTTAGTTCAGGTTCAATAGCTGACATGGCAGGTCCCCACCAGGCCTGGTCCCTAACTGCCTTCCTCCTCTAGGTCAGACAGTCTCCCGTCTGAGTTGGAACAGGCCACAGCCCGGGATGAGAACCTCCTGCAGACAGAGCTGCTGCAGCAGGAGCACTAAGTCTCACAGGCAAGTGAGGCACCACTGCATCTCATCCCCAGCAAACATGGCATTGGTTGGGGTTTGGGAGCTCTTGACCTTGGCTTCCAGTGTGAATAGGCCCTGATTTTTTCTAGCCTGTGGTCCAGCCAGTCTGCTCATGGGTCTGATTGCCTTCCTTCTCACACAGCAGATCTTGAGAGACCTGAGGAGGCCAAAGAAGCCACAGACACCGTGAACAGATGACATTCTACACCTTCAGATCAAGGCCTCCTCAGAAGAAGACACCCCCTTATAGCTGTGGACTCACCAGTGAGGCATATACCAGCTGACCTCCAGGTGATCCAGGCCCAATCAGATCCATGGGTCTCTTGACCCAGTACTCCTGAAGAAAAGAAAGCATCACAAATGAGCTGGAGGTACAGAAAACCTGAGACAAGAATTACTGAGAACCCTGACACTCAACAGAACGCAGTCCATGTAAGGAGTACAACATGGAAGGTAGAGATGTTGGTGAGCAAAGCTTTTTCTTTCAGTTTAGTGTGGAAGGCTTTGGCAGCTGATTGAGTCCTCAGTCCTCCCGATGCAGAGTAGATCCGTCACAGAAGATTGTTGATACCAAGCTGTTCCAGACAGGCCACACCCCAAAGCATCATATTTCGTGTTCCAGCCCAGCGGTTGAAGCTCACTCGATGTCATGCACAAGTGTTGCTGAAGATGATGCCCTACAGAGATGGCTGCGGTCTCTCATTCCTCCTGTTAGCCATTTCCCCCTCCGTATGTAAAATGAGTGGGTATTCTTCAGTCTTGACTGAGGTGACTGGTCCTGGGAAAGGGTTTATAGAAGACATCTGAGTCATCTTTGATGTTCTCGGGCAGTCAGATGCTGCCCACAGGTTTGTTGGGTCTCTAGGAAGCACACAAATGTATGTTGACTGGAACAATCAAACAGTGGACAGAACATTACAGGATTGGCAGTGGGTGATAATTTATTAAAAGCTTCCCATAGGTTCACAAAGAGTGCTCTAGGATCGTGTCTCTTCCTTAGCCTCAATGTGAGCTTGACCTCCAAAACCCCAAGGAAGCATGGCCTTCCTATCCTGTTTTCAAGGTCAGCCACAGGCTGTAGGTCTGTGCTGCTCAATCTGCAGCAAGAGAATGCTGCTTAGCTTAATTTTTATCGTTTGGTTTTGGGTTGGATTTTGTTTGCTTTGGGTTTTTGCTGTTCTTTGTTATGGTTTGAGGTTTGCTATTTATTTGTTCTTTCTTTTGTTCTTGGTATTTTGGTATTTTGCTAAGGCTGTTGGCTGTTTATAGTGACTGCTCCCTTTAAGCCCCTATTGAGTAAAATAAATGTATGGTTATTAATAAGAAAGTGATTTCCTACTCTCCTGTCTTAGAACCAATTTCCTTCATCAGATGTGGTGTCTCATTCCAGTACCTCCAGAACCTCCTATAATACCAGAACCTCTTGTGTTTCCAGCTTGGGCTACATTGAGAGTTCCCAGCCAGCCTGGGCTACACACGGCTTTGGAACTGGATGGTGTTGCCAACTCTGTGGCTATCCATTGCATGATGACAAAAATATCTATCCTGTCTCCTTGTGGTCATATATTTAGCTATCCCTAAAAAAAATGGCATCCTGTATACATATTTCATGAAATGATCATGTACACAAAATTAATGAGACTGGACTGAGCAGCACAGTAGAGCTGACCCTGTTGGTTGTGGTGCCTGTGAGGTGGCCCTGAGGGTATGAGAGCAGGAGAGCTGGGTCCACTCACTTCTTCTGCCTTGTGTTGGAAAAGGTAAGGGAAAGATGCCCTCCTCACCTGAGCAAATGCCACCTGCAGCTGATGGGAGAGTTGGCCTCCAGGACATGAGAACAGAAGAGCTGAGTCAGCCTCTCATCAGCTGCAGCAATTGGGATTGTGGGCCTGGCACATCACCTCGGCAAAAGAGTAGAGCTGTCCCTGTGGTCTGGGTGTGGGTAAGTCAGATGCGAGGGCATGAAAGCAGGAGAACTGGCCTCTCTCCCTTCTGCCCACTGTATTGTGTGAACTAGCTGGGGCAGTGCTGGAGAGTTTATGTCGGTGGTGAAGATGAAGGAAAGCTGGCAGCCTGACCAACTCAGCTACCCCCAGGCCCAGAACCAGGGCTGTGAGTTATCCCACCCTAACATCATCTTTATCTATGAAGTGCTGGAGCTTGTGAAGGGCTGGATTCTGCAGATCCAAAGCTACAGGATCTCCACGACACAAGGGATACATAGGAAATTAAGAGGAGCAAAGTGAATGTCCATTATCTGTAGTGTAGAGAAGCCAGAGAGGCCTGGAACACTTACAAGGAAAGACGCATGGACTAAAGGATATATACTGTGTGACTCACTGGGCCACACTACATCTTCCTTGACAAGATTTTTTTTTTTTTTAAATTTTGGGTTTTTGGTTTTTCTTTTAAATTTTGTTGTGTTTTGGGGAGGGGGTTTCAAAGGCAGAGCTCAGATGTGAAGGAATGGGTAGGAGGAAGAGTGGGATTGGGATGCATGATGTGAAACCAACAGAATCAATAAAATGTTTAAAATAAAAAAATTAGAAAAAATCAAAGCTATCTGCCTCTGGTTTTCTTGAAATATAGCATCAGTGATAACGAGACAGCAGACAGAATGCATTCCAAGATATGTTGGGACATTTTTTTGGTGTTTTTGCCTTAACAATGCACTGGTGCAATTTTTTAAAAGATTTATTTCTTTTATTTATATCTATGTGTGTTCTGCCTGCTGCAAGGCTGTATACCACATGCATGCAATTCCACCAGTGGCCAGAAGAGGTCATTAGATTCCACCTGAAACGAGTTAAAGAGGCTTTTCAGCTGCTCCGTTGGTCCTTTGGGAGAAAAACTACTCAAAATAGGGGCCATCTCTCTGGGCCCTGCACTTAACTTTTGTCCTTCTAGCCATGTGTGCTGTATTAGTTCAACGGAATCATCCCCAAGCAAAGAGAGAAATTCCAGGAGAAGAGTAGGGACAAAAACATGATGTAGGCAGGCTAATTTTCATAGGATGCCACGCATCCACGCAAGGTGTTCGTGGGTTCAAGATCCTGCTCCAGCATCACTTATTGTCAGGGTTGGAGCAGATCTCTTACACCTCATCCTGGATGACAGTGCAGATTAGGGCCTTTAGATGAAATGCAGAATTGAGAGGACCCTCCTGGTGGTGGAAGTTAGGAGTCCCTCTTGATCCTCCAGCTAAGTGTTGGGAGGAAGCTTCAGACTAGCCCGAGGGGCTGGAGCCTGCAGCAAAAGCCATGTGTCTCTGATGGAGAGCATGTCTGTGCAAGACTAGGAAAGAAGAGGGATGGTTGATGCTGCCCTTTCACCACAGCAGATCTCACTGTACACTGAGGAAGGGTTCTCAACCTTTTCCAATTAGAATTGTATAACTTTTTTTTTTTTTCAAGACAGGCTTTTTTCTGTGTAGCTCTGGCTGTCCTGGAACTTGCTCTGTAGACCAGGCTGGACTCGAACTCACAGAGATCCACCTGCCTCTGCCTCCCAAGTGCTGGGGTTAAAGGTGTGCGCCACCACTGCCCGGCTAGAATTGTATAACATTTTATTGATTGTTTTAATTTTCAGATTAGGTGAGAGTGAGTACCTTTTTATAGTTTTATAACCATCGCAGCTTTCTCTTTTCTGAAACATTTCTCATTTTTCTAGGCCTGCAGATTTTTCTTAAGTTGTGGATGATAGTCCTTTGTTGGCTTTAGGGTTTCTTGCTTAGAGAGAGCTTTCCCAAAGTCCTGAAGGGGTGGCAGCAATATGATTGCATGGTGTATTAGTTAGTGCTTCATGCTGTGACCAGATACCCAACGGGAAGGAGAAAAGACTGATCTTGGCTCCTGGTTTTAGAGGGCCCTGCCCATGGTTGTTTGGTCGTGTTTGGGCAGAACACTGTGACTGTGGGAACCCCATCTCTCATAAAATGTACTATCCCAAACCCATTCCACGGTATGGACAGGGTCTAAAGCATGAGCCCCTCCAGAGAAACAGGAAAAGTTTGTCTTGCCTCTTATCCAACAGGCTTGGAAGTCACACAATCACTCCCACAGTGATTGTAACCCCGGATCCAAGGGGAAGGAAGGAAAGTGGGTCCTGCCTCTGGATGGTAGGTAGGGTGTGTTGAAGTCATGGTTGATACAAAAAGCACATATAGGAAATATTGTGGCCATTTTTTAAAAAACAACAACAACCTAATCTTTCATGCCAGTCCAGGATTAATTTTACTGCTAATTTATCATCTTCAGTTTTCTTGTTCCTTGCTTTTGAACCAACTCTCCCCAAATTTCAAGCTCATAGGCCAAACTCAGCAGCCTAGGCTTCAAACAATCAAGGGAAAAATTCAGAGAACGTTGGGAAACCTTCCAAATATTTCCTGATGTACCAGTTGATGCTTGCCCCTCCTCAAGTTCCTGTTTTTAATTGATGATACAGTACTCTGGAGGTCCTGACTGCTTTTATAATTGTCTCAGTTTCACCCTTTAAAGCACCTTTCTCCTTCACTGTGTGAAGCACTACTGCAGGGGAGTGTCTCCTTCATCTTTCTATTTCCAACAACCAGCCTGAGTCTCCACTGTACGGCAGATTCTCACTCCGGGTTTCTGCACTGAACTGCCTTATAGAGTGATGTCATGTTTCTGTCCTTTAATGAGAATCCATCCTGCTGACTTCAGCACAATGTGCTGATGTTACTTTAAAAGTCATTTGCTGTTTGAAGACTCCTTGTGATTCCTGGAGATAGGGGACTGTAAGTGTCTGATAAATTAATGATGTTATGAGTTCAGCATATATATGACTCCTTGTGTTTGCAAAGCAGGAGACATAAATGTTTCAGTATAATGGACTTCGAAGGTACCAGACTGGAAAATTATCTCCCCAGTTCTGCATCCCCATAGCACGATGCTTCTGCTTTTATTTCCCCCCAAATGCAAATGGGGATCCACCTCCCAGCCTCCCAACTTTTTCCTCTGCAGATACTAGAAGTCTTGTAAAGAGGCCAAGGACTCCAATAATTTTAAATGTGTGCTGGGCTGATGGGTTTGGAGTCACTCCCCTCAATCCTGACTGAGCACTGTCTCTTCTAATTTTAGCAAAATGTGGGGCAACGTGTCTTTTGTGGTGTGACATGCGTATTTAAAAAGTGAAGAGTGGAGAGTAAATGAAGTCAGGAGACTTAATCAACATGCAAAAATGCACTTCGAATGAAAATTTAATGATCACTAAATGTATACTTACCTTTGCTGATGGAAGAGACGCCATCTCAACCGTTCCCAGCACACTTCTGTGTCTCTCTTCAGCCTCATAAAATATCTCCCATTGGTTCTGATGCGGTTGACTCTGAATGCTCCCATTGGTTCTGATGCGGTTGACTCTGAATGTTGATGCTAATGAGAGGGGGTGAAAACAAGATTACATTTGACAGCCACAAACAACCCTCAAACCTCACCTGAGTCACTGATCTCTGGCTTCCCACCTCTGACTTGGTCTGTTGTTGTGGGCTGGTTCATTAGGCAGTGAACAGTGGCTTATTGGAATTCTATCTTCTTCTTTTGTATTGAAAGATGTTAACAGCAGCAAAAGTACCAACTGATATTTACAAGTGGATGGCCGTCTCTGTGTGCTGGAGGACCGTCTCACAATACTAGTCTTGTGCAGATGCTCCTTGCCACGTCCGTGGACTAAAGCTAAGCTTTCCCATTTGTTTTTAGGCCGTGTTGCTGCTGCTAGTAACTGCTGCCACCACCACCCGTCTCCATAGCTGTTTTACCATTTTTATCTCTTGTTTAGATTTATTTATTTTATGTGTATGTCTGTGTATCATGTACCCTTCAGGACTAGAAAAGGGCATCAGATTCTCCTGTTATTGGAGTTACAGATAGGTGTGAGCCACCATATGGGTGCTGGGGATCTAACCCAGGTCCTCTGAAAGAGCAGTCAGTGCTCTTAACCACTGAGCCATCTCTCCAACCTGAATTCTCTTTTATTTTGTAAAACTGATGCTCTGTACTCATTAAACAACGCCTTCACACCTTCTCTGGGAACCCCTGGAAATCACAGTTCTAATTTCCGTCTCCAGGATATCGACTAGCTACCTCATATGAGTGGAATCATACAGCTCTGGTCCTTCTGTGACTGGAGTGCTTTACTTAGTATGCAATCCTCAAATGTTTTTGTGGTACATGCCTGAATTTCCTTCCGTTACAGAGCCAAATGTACACACGCCACACATTGATTAGGCATTCATCCGTCAACAGGCATTGGGGCTGCGCCCACCGTTCATCTATTATAATAATGCTGCTGTGAACACGAGCATTCAAGTAGCTCTTAGAGACTTTGTCTTCAATTTTTCTGGAATTGGAATTTCCAGAATTTCTGGAATTCAGAAGTGGAATTTCTGGGTCACATGACAGTTTTAGTTTTATTTGCTTGTGATGGACGGATGTATTTTCTTGAGCAGGTGCTCAAGAGCTACCTCATCTCAAGGTATCTTGGAATCAAACAGAGGATTCTCCTAGAGACATCTGCCCCTTTCCCAGGAAGTTCTACTAAAAAACAAAACACAACCTCTGTGTCTACCTCAGAGTTGCCACGAAGCCTGAGCTGTGTGACTGAGAAAAAGATCATTTGTCAATAATAACTCGTTGTCCAGTGATCCCTTCCATTCACCAGCATGGATACATCCCTCACACAGGATGGAGGCTCTTCCATCCTGAAGCAAGAAAATTTCGGGTCAGAAGTGGTCTGTATTCAGTTCAATAAAAGATAGTACACAGACTGCTGACCCCAAAGACCACCACAGTTACCTGTTGACAAAGCAAAGCCAGGCTCATTACTGATTGCCATGGAGGACTGTACTATCTTCATGTCTCAGTAGTGTCTTGGCAGGGAAGGTCAGTGTAGGTTAGTCATGGTTTGAGGATGTGGCTGACGGTCCCAATGATGATTGACTGACTGGAACTGGGAGAAGTTCCTGCTATTCCAGGTTAGGGGTTGATAGGTACAGTGATGGGGGTTTTGAAATAGGCTCATGTGAGGCAGATGGTCTACCATGGAGCTGCAGCTCACGCCTTGAAGAAGGTTTTGATGTATGAACAACATCACCAGCAAGGAGTGTGCCTTGTTGCTGCAGAGGCAGCTATTGTTCAGCTGTATGGAGTTTCAGGAAATTCTTTAATGAAAGAATTAAAGAACTGGCAGTTTTATCTTCCCAGAAAAGAGTATTTTGGAGCAGTAATATTTTAAAATTTATTTTTTTAAATGTAATTATTAGTTCTTTGAGAATTTCTTACCATGTGCTGGGATACAGTAAAGCAATGTTAATGTGGAAATCTTAGTTCATATATGTATATATTTTGAGAAAAGGTCTCTCTATGTAGCTATGGCTGTCTTGGAACTTGCTCTGTAGACCAGACTGGCCTCAGACCCACAGAGATCCACCTGCCTCTGCTTTCCTAGTGCTGGGATTGAAGGCGTGCGCCACCACTCCCAGCTTGGAAATCTTAGTTCTTGATCCTATCAGTCTGTACTTGCAGATACCTTATTCTCTAACACATTCCATAATGTTGCACACAGACCCTTTGCCAACAGAGAGCATCTTGGGATAGAAGAAGAACTGAACAGGTGGATTGGGTTGGTCTGGTTAACAGAAGAAGAAGAACTCCTTTTCATCAAGGTACACTGAGCTCAAAAGGAGATGTGTGTGAACTGGAAATAAGCATGGAATGTGAATAACTCATGAATCTCCTTAATACCTCTGACTGTAGCTCAGTGTGGTACATGCCACTGGTATGCACAGATGCTGGGGAGACTGAGCCATGACATCAGATTGTCTCCCCTGTGGAGAGAGAGGTACATGCACAGGGAACATGGTACACTAACTCCAGAGCATCTATGCGCTACATGGTGATGTGGTGATGACTTCCGGGGCAGACCAGGAAAACTTCATCTGCGGGGCAGCTGATTCTGTGTCTGAGTCTAGCAGGATAAGAATCACCCCCGAATCTCTGGTCATTCTGTAGCTATTTCAGGCTAAATGTCAACCATCTTATTGGTCAGGAATTCCCAAATATGGTGAAGTTGGGGTGACAGTGAGCAGAACCTTGTCATCACCAAAACCTCATGCATCCTTCATGGAGGGAATTAAGCTTCACTGGGGTTCGGGAAGTGAATGAGCTGTAAATGTACTGGGATTTTTGCCGATACTCTTGTTGAAAGATCAACACAATGATGAACACAACACAATCACTTTTAACGAGCATGGCCTATTTCCTCAGTATTCTGCCTCTTGTGTCCCAGAAGTCCTATTGGCATGCTGCATACACAGAGAGTTGCGATGATACCTGGGGTCTATGGATCCAGCTGAGAAGGCCTTTTCTGGAACAAGAACACTCTGCTGAGAATTAGGCTTTCTCTGTGGGGTTATCGTCTGCTAATGAGCTTCCAGGTGTTGGGAAATTGTTTTAGTCTCAGTGCGATGGGGATTTGGGATTGTCCCAGATTTTCTCAGCAGCTGCGGAGAACTGTCAAATGCTGGACATTGGGCTGAGGAGTCAGCTGTTTAATTTAATGTGACTTTTCTGTGGGCAGGATGCCTGCTAGCATGGGGGAAATGGTCAATTTAGTATGTAGCACTCTAGAGTTTCAGCACAAATCCACCCAGGTTCTCCGCTCCTGGGCTGGAACTGTGGAGGTAAAATGAGGACCCAAGCCAAGGGAAGGATCTAGTAATTGGGTCCAGAAGCATCATGGGGAGAGTCTGTGGGGCTAATTTCTGGGCTGGCAGCTGGATAATGAGAAAAAAGACTCACATATGTGAGTCCAGGTGATTGATAATTTGAAGATAATCTTGAACATTTCAGACCTTTAATCCTCATATCTGTGTGAAGGGCAGGCTTGAGGCCTCTTTAATGTAACCTTTACAGTCAGTGGTATCATACCTGCTTCCCCCTTGGGAATGTTACAAGTTGACTATGGTAATAAATATACGTGCAAAAGTAAAAACTGGAAGTCATTAGGTTGGCCAACTTCAGGGTTCTTAATTCCTATAGAAGCAAACTGAAGCCTACCATAAACAGAAAAATGAGTAACACTTTATCAGTCAGAAGTCAGCCATAGATGGTGAGATCGCTCAGTGGTAAATGTGCTCACCATGTGTGGTAGTTCAAATGTAATTACTCCCACCCACACGCCATATGCTCATAGGGAGTGGCACTGTTAGGAGGTGTGGCTTTCTTGGAGTAGGTATGGCCTTGTTGGAGGAAGTGTGTCACTGCAGAAATGGGCTTTGAGGTCTCATATATGCTCAAGCCACACCCAGTGTCTCAGATCACTTTGTTGCCTGCAGGATCACGATGTAGCTCCTTCTCCACTCTCAGCTCCTTCTCCAGCACCATGTCCCGCCACGATGATAACAGACTAAACCTCTGAAACTGAAAGCCACCTCATTAAATGTTTTCCTTCATAAGAGTTTCTGTGGTCATGGTGTCTCTTCACAGCAATGAAACCTTGACTAAGACACTGTGCAAGTCTCACGACCTGAGTTCAATTCTCAGAACCTGCCTAAAAGTGGGAGGAAAGAACTGACTTCACAATTGTCCTCTGATTTCTCACACTCACCGTGGTCCATGAACACACACACACATACACACACACACACACACACACACACACACACACACACACACACACACACCAATAAATTAAAAAAGAAATCCTCAACCAACTTCTAAGTAGAATCTTCCCAGTGTAATCAATCAGATGTGTTTTCTTTGTCTTGTCTGTGTCCTGCCTGCTAAGGCTGGCTGCCGAGATTGTGGCAGCAGAACGCTCTGGATTTCTGATGGTCAGTACTGCTCCTCTCATGAAGCCTTCCCTGTTCAAATAAAATTTAGTAAGTTTTTTTTTAATTATGAGTTTTTATTTTAATAGTTTCTGAGTTATTCCTCTCCAGGACTGAGATACAGCTCAGTCGACAGGGTGCTTGCCTGGCGTGCACTGGCTTCTTTCTCCAGAAACCCTTGAGTAGGGGTGCATATTTGTGGAGGCAGGGGGATCAGAAATTCAAGGTTATCTGTGGCTACCTACTGAGTTCAAGGCTAGCCTGGGTTACACACACAGCTAAACCCCATGTCAAGCAAAAACAAAAGCAGCTATTCCATGAGAACCTTCCACTTGTTCAGTATAACTCTTCAGCTTCCTGTGGGTCTTCATTGTCCTTCACTTGGGGTTGTAGTTAGCTTACAATCCACTGGGAAGAAAGTGCCAACAACAGGTTGTTTTCATTGGCTTGGCCAGTGGCCTCTCTGTGAAGGACCATCTTATGGTCTTATGTAAATCAATCGCTGTGGAACACTCAGCTCATTGTGGGCAGCACCGTTTCTTAGGCAGGGGCTCTAAACTGGGGAAGAGCGGAGAAACATGCTGGGAAGATGGCTCAGTGCTTAAGAACATGTCCTACTTTTGCAGAGGACCAGATTTCAGCCCCCAGCCCCCAGGCCAGGTGACTCCCAAATGCCTGCGACTCCAGTTACAGGGGAATGCAATGGCCTCTGTGCGCATTTGCACTCATGTGCACATACTCCTCCACCAAATACATATAATTAAAAAAAAAAAAACTTAACCAAAGAGTGGGTAAGTCAAGTTGAGCATAAGCAAACAATCATGTACACATTCATCTTTCTCAGCTGTTGGTTGTGAATGTGCTGTGACGCGCTGTTGGACGTTCCTGCCTTGATGTCCCCACAATGCTGGACTATAACCTGGAGTTATAAGCTGAAAGAAACCCGTTCTCTCCTGAGTTGCCTTCTATCAGGATGTTTTTGTCACTGCGACCGAAATGAAACCAGGACACTCAGCATCCTCAGGACACACAACATCATCCTATGTCAAGACTTGGAGAATTTTAATCACTGTGGTTTCTCTCTTTTTCTCTGTGTTGGTCCCAGCAGGGCAGAGTGCTGTTGCAAACGTGTTTCTTCTCTGGTCGCATTCAGGAGACCCATCTACCACCTGTCCTGCTCCATACACCAAGCCTGGGCATTTGTGACTGCCATGCAGGGTGACTAAAATACATGGGTTCTCCCATCCAACTACTGTAAGGTTGACACCCCACATCCTCTGTGTGTGGTCATCCTAAAGGAGTCTCTGCTGTGGGATGGTCTGTATGTCAAATGTGTTGCTCTGATTGGTCAATAAATAAAACATTGATTGGCCAGTAGCCAGGCAGGAAGTATAGGCGGGACTAACAGAGAGGAGAATTGAGAGAACAGGAAGGTGCAGGGAGACACTGCCAGCCGCCGCCATGACAAGCAGCATGTGAAGATGCCAGTAAGCCACGAGCCACATGGCAAGGTGTAGATTTATAGAAATGGGTTAATTTAAGATATAAGAACTAGATAGCTAGAAGCCTGAGCCATTAGGCCAAACAGTTTAAATAATATAAGCGTCTGTGTGTTTATTTTACAAGTGGGCTGTCGGACTGCCGGGGTTTGGCAGGACCCGGAGAGAAAACTCTCCAGCTACAAGTCTCTTTCCAGGACTTGAGTCTTATCTCCTGGGATAAGTCTGTGGAATTATTTTTGGGTGAAATTCTGCCACACAGTACTTTAGCAAACTATAACAGCATACACCACACAAAATCTGAAAAGTCAGACCCAGTGTCTTCTTATCCGTTAGCAGAAGCAGCCATCAGCCACAAAAAGTTCCAAGGGCAGTAATGCCAGGAACTACTTTCTGGAAAAGGAAATCAGTTCATTTATTAACTCCTAGTTAGTGGAAAATTAAATTGACCCAACCTCCTGCCCCCTGCCCTTCTGAGGACTGGAATCCGTGGCATCGTTATTAAAGATCTGGGGAGGTCTGTGTGGATGTCCCCAAGTTGCTATGAGGATGATCAGTAACCCTCAGACTAATTTTCAGCAAAACTGGCACCAGCTATTTCTTGGTAGTGCTTGCTTCCAGGTGGTTGACGGGGTTCTCTCCAGTCCCTCAACGTGGGAAGTCAGGCACAAAGTCTTCTCGGTTTGCATTTCTGGGAGATTTCAGGGCTTGAATGGAGACCTCTTTTTCTCCCTCCACAAATTAGGTTTTGGCGTTCATTGCTTTCTGCCGGAGACTGTGGAGCCAGGGAAAAATCACACTCTTTGTTCCCGTGCCTCTTCCTCCTGTGTAGTCATAGGGGAGAGAGCCCAGTGAGGAAGCCCATACTGGATCTAGGCCGGAGGAAAACTCAGCAAGCCTTTAAGAAGATCTGCAGCGTTGGAGAGTGCTGATCCCACCTGGCCTGCCCTGGCGATGGGTAGCTGGGAAGACATCAGGACCAGGATTTCTGTCTGTAGATGTGTGGTCCGCACCCTTTAATCAGAGCCACCGTGTTCCTCAGAACTGCACAAAGTTAACCTATACTCGCTGCACTGTGCTTTAGGCTGCAGCCCTCATCCGGGACTACCGCGGTGCCAGCCTCTAAACCGCCACTCTCCAGTCCGCCACTAGGTGGCAGCAAAGGCCGGACTCGCCGACCTTCCTTCCGCATTACGTAAAGGTCTCCTGCCGCAGAACTTAAAAAAAAAAAATGATGCAGCACAATTTTCCCTTTAGAAAAATCGCCACTCATACAAGACTCGCAGCTTTAAGGCTATGGCATTAATTGATACAGTCTGGATGAGAGCTGCGTTCTGGTTAGGTCGGGTAAAAACCCAAACCAATCAACAAACCCCAAAGCAAACCACCCCTTCTGAAGCATCGTTGGGGAGACTGTAATGCTGTTATGGCCCAGGTGCTTTGCTGCTGACAATTCAGTTTAGAAAAGGCATGCCAGGAGACCAAGCTGTGGCTTTCAGAGCCCCCTTCTGCCTCCTTGGCAGGGAAAAAATGCAAAGAATCAGTGAGGGCTCTGGAATTGACGATGATTCAGGAGTTCTTGCCGGAGACTCAGTGAACTCCAGGCAGGTGTCAAGGTGAGGGGGTGGAGCAGCATTCTAATGCAGGATGAGAGGCCTGGGGGCCATCTGCTCCTTGGGGAGGTGGCGGGTTGAACTGCACATCATACTCCGCTCTGTTGCATCACTGCACCCCAGAGGAGAAAGAGGAATGGGAAACAGGAAGTGCAAGTCTTCTAAGGCTCTGGAAATCCGGGTGCTGTCTCCAGAGACAAAGCGCAGACCACCTGGTCCTTAGCAGTTGGGAGCCCCACCCTATCCCCCACCCCACATCATCCTTATCCCCCATCATTTCTGTTCCTCCCCATATAAGCTGCTACTTCAGCAAGATTTTAAAAACCTTGTGTGGAGTTCTTTTAAGAAGTGAAGCCGGGGCTGGAGAGATGGCTCAGTGGTTAAGAGCACTGGCTGCTCTTCCAGAGGTCCTGAGTTCGATTGCCACCAACCACATGGTGGCTCACAATCATCTGTAATGAGATCTGGCGCTCTCTTCTGGCCTGCAGGCATACATGCAGACAGAACACTGTATACATAATAAATAAATCTTAAAAAAAAAAAAAAAGTGAAGCCATGCCAGTTGAAGCTGTCACCTCACTGAAGTGTTCTTGCCAAAGATGAGTTCTTCAGCTTGTCTGATGGCTGGCTTAGTCACATGGATCAGAGACTCCAAGGATCAATGCAAAAGGTCAGGGACAGGGTGGCCCACTGGCAGATGTTTCTCTTTCTCCCATTCTCCATCTCCTAAGGGCAGTAGAATGCTTCAAGTTCATGGTTCTATAAGTCCAATTTCCCCCCCTGTCGGCTGTGTTGATGTCCTCACCTCTCAAGGTCTCCCTGTGAAACAGGGAACATGGCGCCACTTGGTGGTCTGTGGCCTCTCCTCTCCCTTACCTTTCCTCAGTGTCCAGGATGTTGGGATGAGAGAATTCAGCTTCTTGTTCTGGGTCAGCACAGTACTCAGCTCACTCGAATCCATCTTCGATTCATCTTTCTGGTACAGACATCTCAGGAGGCCCTGCATTTTCAGGAACCCATTTCTGACTAATGCCTGGGAGCTGGTTAGTAGCCAGTTCCTTACATTTATGCATCAGAACTGGCTGGTTTCTTTGCTTACTCTGTAAACTGTCCAAGTTAACCTGTAAGCTAGGTTGGTGCATAGCTTGTATTTCCAGATTTGCTATGCTGAGCCCCAGATCCTGTTTGCCAGAGGACATGCAAGCGAGGAGGCTGATTGGGTGAGTGCTAAACCTGGAGTGGTGTGTATAAAGCCATAATACCCCAAATATAGCTTGGCGTGGGCTCAGAAGTGCTGAGGGTGTGAGAGACTCCAAGAGCTCCAGAGGGGCGCACTGGCCCGGGGCACTCAGCTGGCAGCTGCAGCTGCAGCTCTCTGCTTAGCAAGGCTGGGGGTTTCTTGGATGGTTTACACTGCTGCAATTTAACACTTCTGAAGAAAGACAAAGGCTCGGTGAGTCAAGAGGAAAGCTAACACCTAGAATGGCGTCTTAGGTAGTCAGTCAGGCCCCCATGTTTTCCTCATGCCTCTTCTGCCTCCTAAAGATTTGTTTTTCTCCTCCTGTACATCATCAAGCTTAGTGTGTTTGCAGAAAAGTGGATTTATTCTTGATTAAAATCTAATTAAAGGACAAATGCTCTTCAAATTCCAAGGACACCATTAAAGTGTTCAAAGAGTATCTGGGAGGACAAGATGAGGAGGCGGGTTTTAGCCCTGCACCTTAAGCAGCCAGCTCCAAACAGCCAGCACCAAGCTCTTCCATATCAGAGCTTCCCCTGGGAGAGGAAAGTCACTACCATCTTGGGAGACAGGCAGACCTAATATGGAAGCTGGCCCTGCATTGTGCAGTGGGCAAATTGCCACAGTTTTGAAGGTCGGCTGAGCCTCAACCTTCTTAGCTGCTAAATGAGATTGATAACTGACTCTCGTTTCAAGGTTGGAGCGAGGTGAGGAGATATGACACTTGTCCACCGTCTGATACTTTGTAGGAGGGGTCTCATCAGACCGCACTGAGCCCGTCTTATATCAGCACAACTGCTAGGCTGTTAGACTGTCACTGTCCCGGACAGTCATTGCACTCTTGGGCGTGAGCCAAGGCTGGGACTGAAGAGGACTGTGTCCTCTGCCACCCAGTGACAGGCACAGTGGTGCGTG
>CABHPQ010161574.1:0-25000 GCA_902168405.1 Peromyscus aztecus | reverse complement strand
AGGATGCTTTTTTTCTGTATATAAAATACAGTTCAACAGGCTTACTCTGCTCCTCTCCCTGTCTTAGAAGTCACTAAGCAGATAATGGGATTAGACTGTCAAGATGTAGCTGAATAGACCCAAAGAAAAAAGTCATTGAACTGGAAGATTGAGAGGAGAAAGGTATTGGTAAAGACTATCTTGACTTAAGTATAGTCAGCCCCCTCCAAGAACTTCCCACTCAAGGTGCCACTTTTATAAAACTAGGGTCCCAGGGTAGCCCTGCTCTGTCTTGGCCTGCCCAGCTAGGCCCTAGAAAGTATTCTGCTAAATCATCACCAACTTTATTACTTTTATTGAATGGATCATTATTGGTTCAGGACCTTCAAGATCAAGTTCTCAGCACAAAAGAGATTTATTTGCCCCAGTGGGACTGAGGGCAGAAATAAGAGACAAAGACAGGAGATAGAGGATGAGGGAGAAGGGGAAGGGGGCAGGGGTGTTTGTCCCAGAGAGGAGCAAAGGACTGCCTCTGGATAGAGAGGAGATAGAAGTGGCACATAGGAAAATGGCAGTTTATAAGGGTAAAGGGGTAACCCAGTGTTAGGATGAGGTGTTTAATTTTAATTGGGCATGTTAATTAGGCAAGCCAAAGGGGGCTTTTGACTGCTGGACTTCAATACTTTGATACCTGGACCTTGGTCGTCAGCCTCAGGAGGAGGAAGTGGCCTAATAAGGGAATGGACCTTGGTGGCTGGCTTTAGAAATGTAATCTAATGGTTTTTAGCAAGGCAGAGGGAGTGGGGGAGAAGGGCAAGGCCTGCCAGAGCCATGCTTGCCATGCTCGGGCCAGCCAGAGTCCCTTCAATTATTTATTTATATACATGAGCATTTTGTTCGTGGCTGGTGCCCAAGGAGGTCAGAGGAGGGCATCAGGTCCCCTGGGACTAGAGATACAGAGTATTGTGAGCTGCCATGTGGGTGCTGGGAATTGAACCTGGGTCCTCTGAAAGAGAAGTCAGTGCTCTTAACTGCTGAGCCATGGCTCCAGGCCTCCAGCCCCAACTCTTGATATGGGATGCAATTCATCACCTCCCACTTTGATGGGTGAAACCTTGCCTCCCTTTAGTATAGCAAGTTTCCAGGGAAAAGATGAACACATTTTGTCATTTATTAGTGACAGAAGAGCATTTGCAAAGCAGTAGGATGGACTTGCTTGTTTGTGGAACATAAAACAGTCTGAAGAAGAAATAATGTGATACTTACATGCTAAGGAATGATGGTAGAAAAATGTTAAAAGCCATTGTTTTCCATAATAAAACCATCATGTTTCTCTAAGAGAGGAAAGCTTTGTGTGTGCAATAAAAACACCATGGCTCGTAACACATGATAATCACAAATATGAACTGGAGGACCCAGATTCAATTTTCAGCACCCACATGGCAGCTCACAATTGTCCATAACTCTAATTCTAGGAAATCTGATGCCCTTTTCTGGCCTCCATGGGCACCAGGCACAAGCAAAAGACATACATATGAAACAATTAATTAATTTAAAAATGGTGATGATTTAGCATAATGCTTCCTGGGATTTGGCTGAGCAGGCCAAGGCAGAGTGGAGCTACACATGACAGCATGCACATGTAATCTGAACTGAGGTGTTTCCCCTAACAGTGCATGGTATGACGGGGTGCACACGGAACGTGCGCGTCATGTGCGCAGTGACGCCGAGCGGCACGACACAGGCAGGTGCTGTTGGTAGCACTTCGGATTCCTTATTTACTTGGTATTGAATTCATATTTGATTGTACCTTCAGAAAGCTTTTACTGTTGCTGAATTTTTCATGACCTCTACATTCGGTAATGTGACCCCACACAGGGTCATGGCTCACAGTTTGAGAAGCTCTGTGCTAGACTCTGCAACTCAGTGTGAGCAAGAGGGGGCAAGAAGTATTTCAGCTCTCTCTTCTCCACCCTTCTTCCTCCAGACACCCATTAGCAATCTAACCACAAAGCGGCTGGCCAGGGAGCTTGGGTTGACACTTCTGTGGTCGGAGCGGGGAAGAGAAGGGTGGAGAATGTGGGAGCAGAGTCAATAGCGGAGTTTATGTACAATCGAGAGAACTTCTAGTTAGCTTTAGATGTTGACTTGACTCCGCCCAGAGTTGTTTGAGGAAGTGTCAGCAGGGAGATTAGCTAGAGCAGATTGGCCTGTGGGCACGTCCGTGGGGCATTTTCTTGATGCTAATTGACGTGTAAGGGCCCGCCCACTGTGGGCGGAGCCATCCCTGGACAGGTAGCCTGTGGGTTGTACAGGAGAGCTGTGAAGGCTAGCCAGCCAAAGGGACCAAGCCAGCCAGCAGCATCCCCCCCCACCCCTCCGTCACCCCGGCGTCGGCTTCAGTTCCTGCTGAGCTGTAAGATGAAATAATGCTTTCCTCCCTCAAGTCGCTTTCATCATGGTTTTTATCACAGACACCAAACGAGGACAGGATTTTGAAATGGCGGGGGCACTAGGAAGACTGGGAGGACACGGGTGTGAGAGGGGGAAACGGGGAAGGTGGCTAGGGAGGGAGAGGAGGATAGATGACACAGGATATTTGAAAAAGCCACAGGGAATCATTTTATGTTTACTTAAAATTAACATATAATATGTGTTGTACACACACACATATGAAATTATGCCATTTGGGACGGTAATGGTCCCCTCACCAAGCCCCTCTGCCAAGCATGAAGTCTTTCTTTTGAGTTGTTGGCCAGGGGAGTCCAAGAGACCCCAAACAAAACAGGATGTTGCCTTCTTGGCCCTTGGTACTCTCCATAAAATGAAGGTAACACCCTATTGCTGAAGATACCATACACTTCAGATGGAAAGCATAAAACAAACAAAAATCCCAAAAACAAAAGCCACAAAAAATAAAATGAAAAACATTCTTTGCAATCAGCAGGAGCATTGCTTAGTGATAATAAATTTAGCTGGAAATCCTGTGTATGTGTGTTTGTGTATGTGTGTAAACAGCTTCAGCCTATAAAGAAATCACCACTGAGGTTAGAGGGAGATGATGGTAAACACGGTCATAATGGCTGCCTACAACATGTTGGATGCTCATTAATTATGAAAATCCATGTGTCCAAAGGGGCATCTGGAGAAATTTTGCTGTCTTAGACATATATCTATAAGATGGAAATCTCTCTGAAAAACTAAGACACTAACCATTGCAGTCATGTTAGAAACCAAATATTTCTTTACCTTTTAAGCAAGGGGTTAGACAACAACATTTTTAAAGTGGAAAGAAAGAACCAATATGAATAGAACAAAATTGGCCATGATCATAAAGGGCCCAGGCAGAGAGGGCCATTAGCAAAGTGATGTCAGGGTGGTGGTTGGAAGCCAGACAAGAAAACTATGAAAAGAATGCAGAACTCAGCCTGCTGGGAGAGGTTAAGTCTAGACCAGTAAGCCTAGAAGTAAACGAGGCATAGTCCAACCAGCACTTCAGGGGTTGAGGTCCCAAATCAGGTGATTAAAAATAGAGAGAGGACAATTAACACAGGTGTTCAGAACCACAGGAACCACTGTTTACAAAGTCAGGGGCACTGGAAGGCTTCGCTGGGCTGCATGTGCCTACCTGACCCACATTTTATAAAAGGGCTTCACGTGTGCTCATCTGTGACTTTGGTGGACCTTGTTTAGCCAGAGGGTCCTACAATCCCAAGAACTCCTATTCGAATTTAAAAGTGGAAAACAAAAACTAATTATTTGAAAATGATAATGTGGGGCTGGAGAGATGGTTCAGTGGCTAAGAACATTTGCTGGTTTGGTTCCCAGACTCACGTGAAGGCTCACAACCATCTGTAACCCCACCAAGGTGGAGAGAGGCAGGGGTCAGAGGTCAGCAACTGTGAGTGGTTGGCCTTAGGCAACGGAGGAAGATTATCTGACACCTTCCTCAAGTTTCAGGCTTGCTCTCTCAGCTGTGTGTGGGTCTGCCCACTGGGTGCAGGAAAGCTGGTGGAGTTGATGGCTCTGTGGGGAAGAGGAAGTGCTCAGTTTGGGACTCCATAGATGTGAGATGCCTGTGAGGCACCTAAAGGAAGTCACATCTGCAAGGACAAGGGGAAGCCTGACAGGGGTTCATGTGACTGGAACTGAAGTGGGGGAGGGGGAGGTTCTCTAGGGACAGAACGAGGACCAAAGTGCCCAAGTGTCAGGATGGAGCCTTGGAACATTCCAGGAGAGGAATGCAGGCAGCTCACGGCCTCTGGAGGGTGTGGACACTCCCCGAGGATCACAGCAGGCCCGCTGCTCTCCCCAACCTGCTCCAAAGCAATGCCTTGCTCAGCTTCTGGTCATTCATTGTCTTAGGTTGGCACACAGTCACAGGTTTTATGACAGGGTCATGTCATGATCCTTTGTTTTCACTCACTCCTTCCTAGCGTCCCCCGCCACCCCCCAGCTGACTTCCTTTCTTCCTCCTCCTAGTCCCCCACCTCTGCTCACCTTCTCTTTCTTTTTGAGACAGGGTTTCTCTGTGTAGCCTTGGCTGTCCTGGAACTCACTCTGTAGACCAGGCTGGCCTCAACCTCATAGAGATCTGCCTGCCTGTGCCTCCCGAGTGCTGGGATCAAAGGTGTCCACCACCACACCTGGCACTTCCTGCTTCCTTATAACAAGTCTTCTATTAACCTACTTCCCGCTTCCCTTAGGGTCTCTTCCTCCCTCTCCTGGTTCCCCTTCTAGCTTTGAGATTGACACACACATACATATACACATATAATTTTAAATCTAGGTTCTGATATGGAAGAATATATGCAATATTGGTCTTTCTGAGCCTGGCTTGCTTCAGTTAACACAATGTCTTCAGTGTCACCCATTTTCTTGAAGATGACATAATTCCATTCTGTAGTACATTTACCATATTCCCTTTAACCATTTAGCTTTTGATGGACGCCTAGCCTGGTTCTGTTTCCTGGCTAGTGGGTGTCCCTAGGAATGACATAGCTAGGAACATAGATATGTCTCTGTTGTGTTGACTGAGGATCCTTCAGGCAGGCACCCAAGAGTGCCCTGGCTGAGTCACAGGGTTCTTCAATTGTTAAATTTTTGAGGAACCACCACACTGATTTCCACGGTGACTAAACAAATTTATGTTCCCACCAATGGTGTAGTTAAATTCCTGTTTCCTCACTAGTGTGTGTTGTCATTTTTATTTTCTGATTGTTTTTTAAGTTTTATTTGGGTCCTCTGCAAGAGCAGCAAGTGCTCTTCACTCGGGGTTCTCTTTCTTAATAATAGTCCTTGTGACTGGGGTGAGATGGAATCAAGGCCTCCTTACTCTGCATTTTCTTAGTGGTTAAGGAAGTTGAACACTATTTTGAGTATTTATTGGCCATTTGCAATTCTTCTGAGTTCAAGTCCATCCTGACTTATACAGCAAGTTCCAGGCAGCCAGCATTACATAGAGCTCTTATCTTAAAAAAAAAAACAAAAAACAAAAAACCTGGAGCCGGGCAGTGGTGGTGCATGCCTTTAATCCCAGCACTGGGGAGACAGAGGCAGATAGATCTCTGTGAGTTCAAGGCCAGCCTGGTCTACATAATGAGTTCCAGTACAGCCAGGGCTATGTAGAGACCCTGTCTCAACAAACAAGCAAAATAAAAATCAAAACAAACAAAAGAAATCTTGTCTGAAGATGTTAAGATTTTAAACTGGGTAGGGTGGCTCACACACAAATACACACTCACACACATTTGTATATTTACTTAGTGTGAATTTCCTTAATATGCATGGCTTCCATAGACTAGTGTGTTTGAATGCTTGGCCCAGAGGGAGTGGCACTATTAGGAGGTGTGGCCTTGTTGGGATGGGTGTGGCCTTGTTGGAGGAAGTGTGTCATTGTGGAAGTGGGCTTTGAGGTCTCATATTTGCTTAAGCTATGTGCAGTAGTGTCTTGCCGGTTGCTTCTTGTGGATCAAGATGTAGAACTCTCAGCTCCTTCTCCAGCACCATGTCTGCCTACAAACCACCATGTCCCACCACGATGATAATGGACTAAACCTTTGAAACCGTAAGCCACCTGATTAAATGTTTTCCTTTATAACAGTTACTGTGGTCATGGTGTCTCTTCACAGTGATAGAAACCCTAACTAAGACACTTGGCATACGCATATGTGATCACATTTTCATTAGAAACCAGTGGAAACAAGCCTCTTTCCAAACTTACTGGCCATTTATATTTTTTTAATTGGCTGTTATATGTCATTTACTGTAGAAAATATTCCTATTTTTCTACAGCTTAACATGACTTCACTCTAAATTGTAGTGGGAGCTCTTTGCTATGACATTATTTTTTTAGATTTATTTATTTATTTTGTCTGGGGGATGGCGATTGCTCATGACGTAGCATATATGTGGAGGGTAGAGGACAACTTGCAAGATTTGTTCTCTCCATCCACCATGTGGGTCCTGGGAATGGAATTCAGGTCAAGAGACTTAGCATCACCTTTACCCTGTGAGCCATCTTCCTGACTCTCCAATCACATTCTTGCACCTCCAAGCACCGTCTTTCCCCAGCTGCCTCTCAGTGCATCAGTTTTCCTGCTTGGGGGGGTGGGGTCAATTTGATTGGCTCTATGTTCTTGCTTTGATCATATGCTGGAAGAGGTGGTTCCTCCCCAATGATAAAAATGTTCTGTATTTTCTTAGTACAATGCATTCTTCATTTATGTTTCAACCTTTAATCCATTTAAGAATCTATTTTTGGACACAATGAGTGCTAAGTTCCTTTCCCAATGAGCCAGCAGTTTCAGTATTAGTCCTTGGATAACACATCGTTCAGCTTCTCCTTTAGGATAGTCTAAACTCCGCACCCCTTAGTCTGACATGGCTCAGTCTCTCTTGCTCTTCAGACAGTTTAATAGATTCCTGTATCCAATCCTGTCTAATCACTGTAGCTTTCTAACATGCCTTGATAGCAAGGAAAACACCTGTATTATTTTGTGAGCAGAACTTTGAAGGTGTGTGTGTGTGTGTGTGTGTGTGTGTGTGTGTGTGTGTGTGCTCGTATTCACGAGTGGAGGGTGAGTGAAGGCAGTGTGCACATGTATGTTCCAGTGTGCATGCTTTCAGAGGATGGGGAAGCACCTTTGAATGACTGGGCTAGTCTTTGAGCTACAGAGATGTTTGTTCAGTCTGAACCTGGAGCAGATCGTCCTGGGAAATCTGGGAAAATAAAAGAAGAGCTGAAGACACTCGGGCTCACAGAGGTTGACGCTCACAAGGCTCGCAGACTGAGGCAAGCAAAAAGCAAAGTTGACCCAGTTATTTTTAGATGCATTGCAAGGTCCCTGGACACAAGAAGCAACTCACTCAGATCTGGGTACAGTGCCATCTGGGGTGAGTGGACTCCTGTCCCCCTGGATGCATAAGGACTTGAGGTTCTACCATAGGTGTTATGTTCCAGTGCCCCATAGTGTTCAAAGAAAATAAGTCTCATAATGTAGCCAAGCACTCCTGCCCAGTGCTGATCCTGCATCAGTCCCACAGCAGGGACCCAGCGCCACCCAACACTGCCTCTTGTGAACACACACACACACACACACACACACACACACACACACTCACTCACCACAGGACTGTGGCTTGGGCTCTCCTCTCTAGGCTCAGAGGTCTTAAAGCAGGGAATTCCTGTCTTAAGGCTCTCTTGTCTCACAAAGACTTCAGTCCCACTTGCACAGGAGCAAACTGGTAGATCTTTAGGAGAAGGCAGGGAGGCCAAGGACCTTGCCCTTGGCTCTTCCTTCCAGACATACTGAGCAATAAGGAGAGATAGTCCAAGACCTCTGTCCCAGTTACCTTTGACTGTCACTTTGACATAACCTAGAGTCATTTGAGAAGAAAGCCTCAATCGAGGAATTGCTAAGGTCAGATTGACCTATGGACATGTTTATTGGGGATTGTCCTGATGTAGGAGGGCCCAGGCCACTATGGGTGGCACCATTCCCTGGGCAGGTTGTCCTGGATTGTATAAGAAAGCTAGCTGAGCATGAGCCTGAGAGACAGCCAGCCAACAGTGTTCCTTCATGATTTCTACTGCAAGATTTTGCTTGAGTTCCTGCCCTGGCTTCCCTCACTGATGGCCTGTGACCTGGAAGTACAAACCACATAAATCCTTTCCTCTCTTAAGTTGGTTTTGTGTTTTATCACAGCGACAGAAAGGGCAATAGACAACCTCCCACTCAGACTTTTTGTTAGGGGCCCTCGGGGGCACCCAGGTCTGCACCAGAAACGGACGCTGAGGTCCTTTGGATCTCTGCGTCCCTGAGCTGCACCGTTTTGCCATCTGTCCTATCTGAATTTTTCCAAGCTGTTCTTGTCCTGAGTGTTGGCTCAGTGACCCTCAGGATGGGGAAGAACATCTCTCTGTCACCACTGAGGAGTCCTTGGGTATCAACACCACCTATGAGCTACCATGTGAGAGGGTGTCTGCATTGCTCTGTGCTCCCCAATGTGCGCCCAAGTGACCCAGGGACCCATCTGCCTACTCACTATTCTAGGTGCTCTGCTCTAATCCACAACCCGCTCCCCCCCCCTCCATATGCAGAAAGATTGGACAGGGCTGCAAGAAATCATGTGTGCTCTCAGAAGGGCTTGTCCTGCCCTACTTGGCCCTTGGTCCTATTTTTCCCTCCAAAAAGGTTTGACAGGAAAACTAGAAAACCAGAGTTACCTTGTAGCAAGTACGGCGGCCCAAGAGTGACCTAGCAGAAGACAGGAATAAGTAGAAGGCCAGCCTTGGCTACATAGGGAAGCCTTGTCTCAAAACAACATACAAAAACGGGGCTGTTGGTCAGTGGGAGGGGCTTGGACCTGCCTAGGCTCAGTGTGCCGGGTTCTGCTGACTCCCCATGGGAGACCTTGATTTGGGGGAGTTGGGGATGCGGGGTGGCTTGGGAGAGAGGGCTGAGGGGTAGGAGGAGGGAGGAGGGGGGTCTGTGGGTGGTATGTGGAGTGAGTAGAAATTTTCTTAATAAAGAAAAAGGGGGGGAAATGGGGTTGGAGAGACGATCATCAGTTAAGAGCATGGGTTACTCTTCCAGGAGACCTGGGTTCAATTCTCAGCAGCCACATGGTAGCTCACAACTGCCTATGACTCCTGTTTGAGAGGATCTGAAATCCCATGAGTACTTGCACACACGGTACCCATAAACTCATGCAGGCACCCACACGAATAAGTATAATAAAAACCTCTTCTTTAAAAAGGTTATTTGTCTTGACAGTTGGAGGACTGGCAAAGGGTACTTCACTTCCTCTCAGGGTCCCTTGGGACTGGGGGCAAGGTCACATCACCCCCTCTTCTGTCTTGGGCTCAGAGGACTGCCCAGAGAGTTAGAAGCTAAAGATGTGGAGAGGTATCTGGCTGGGTCCTGGGGGGACACTGTGATAATTAATACTGTCAGCTTAATAGCATCTAGCATCACCTAGGAGACAAACCAAGCATGTCTGAGACTGGTTTTCCAGACTGGGTTAACTGGTGTGGGAAGACCCACCCTGAAGGAGGGTGGCGCCAATGCCTTAGGCTGGGGTCCCGATCTAAATAAAAAGTGGGAAGCGAGCTGGGCACCAGCGGTCATCTCTCTGGAATCTGACTGCAGAGGCCATGTGACCAGCTGCTCAAGCTCCTGCTGACGCGCCTTCCGCGCGGTAATGGATGGTACCCTACAGCCGTGAGTCACCTTTTCTTCAAGTTGCTTGTCAGGTATTCTGTCTTAGCAACGCGGGTAGTAACTAATACAGGGGCTGGCAAGGATTGGTTGTCCCCCACGTGGCGCTGACCCCCTCCATCCTCTTCCAGGACCAGCTGGGGTGAAGTGAGAGGGAGGAGCCAGGGAAGGTGAAGAGGTCCTGGCCTCAGCGCAGAGGCGGTCCCTGCAGACTGCGCCACCCACGCCGCCTCGCCCCGCCTCCCGGACTCCCCGTAATTCCCGCACCCTGGAGGCGCCGCCGCCTTTCAGCGACCCGCAGCGAGCGAGCGCAGCGCGCAGGTAAGGTCTGGACCCGCGCGTAGGGGTGGGATGGAGCAGGCTGCGGACCGCAGGGAGCAGGGAGGGAAGGACTGGGCATCGCTTCCCGCAGAGGGCCACAGGCAAGGAGACGAAACCCCGGGGAGCTAGGCACTGTCATCTGGCTGGGAGGGGACACCGCGTCACGAAGCACCCAAGACCTGCAGATGCGGGGGACTGGCCAACTCCCGGGTCCCCACACTGATTCCCAGGACCTGACAGCTGTCTGCTGGTGTTCCGCTCCGGGAGCTGGAGACACCGCGCAGGTCTTTAAGGGGTGACTGCATGCTGGCAGTCACCAGCACACCCCAATGCGAACCGGCTTTGCTGGTGTGCTTTGAGGTACAGCCCAGCCCGAGTCTGGTGAATGTTCCTAGGGGAGGGTTTGTGGTGCCCCTGTGCTGTTCACAGGTGGAGCGACCTACAGGAGAAAAGAAAAAGAAAAAAAACACACACACGCGCTCCTTTGTGGTTTTATTTTCAAAATTGCTCTCTAGTTCAAGTTTTAGCATATCCACTCTTACAGCTTTACATTTGGGGAGAGGACGCTGGGGTTGAGGGTCCAGTTTCCATTGGTCCCTGGAGCTCTGGGTTTGAGTGCATTGTTCCCAAAGAGGCTCGATTTAGAGGAGCTGCCGTGCATTCGATATTAATACCTGCAAGTTAGTTTTTGAACTTCCGAAGTCAAGGGCTGACCACACTCTTCTTCTGTATTCTTTCCCCCTCAGCCGCGAGAGAAGATGTTTACCGTGATGACCCGCCAGCCTTGTGAACAAGCAGGTAAGTGTTGCTCACTGGATGGCCAGCGTGAATTTGTCAGATCCCGGGAGAATCCCAGCTTTGGTTCGCAGCAATTCATCCTTACCTCCTGTGAATGGCTGTTTATCATTGTTCCTAGACGCCGTGGCTCACCTAGGTTTCACCCTTGGCAATCTTCAGATAAAGTAATGCTTTCCACAAAGCCACACGAAACAAGGGCTAACACAAATGTTGGCTTAAATGATTTTTCCTGTTTGTATAATCCATTATTTTGGCTCTTGTGGTTTCCTTACCTAGCTATGTGTAAGGTCTGTGTTATGTATGTATTGTTGACTTGGGGATGAAAACTGTTAGAGTTGCATCTGTCCAGGCACAGGGCTTGCTACACCCTTCCTTCTTTGGGGTCAGTGTTATGACAGGCTGCACAGGAATCCCTCCCCTTCCCGGTCTGTCTGTCTGTCCCCCCTCCCTGCTCCTTCCCCCTCCCACACACTCCCAAGCCTGCCCAGCCTGGCTCCTTGGCTCCCCAGTACCTCCTCTCCAGGCTCGGGTAGGCACCTGCAATTAACAATGTTTGCCAGCCCTAACTACTGCACAGCTCTAGGCTGTATTTCTTCATGAATGAGACCTAGCCTAGTCTGTTCACTTTGTAATAAGCTTTTTTTGCTGGGTAAGTGTTTGCTGAAGGTAATCATAGCTTTTCACTTGGAAAGTGCTGAAGCCCCAAGGATTCTGGAGGCCAGCCCATGGTTGTGGTCAGGAGAATGCTTACATTTCACACACCCCTCCCCTGGAAGAGGTTCCCTTAGCTATGCCCTAAACTGCTGATTCTCAACTTCCAAAAGGGTATGACTTGAGGACATAAAGACTAATTTATATGAAATATTTTGGAAAGAGCAGTTGTGCTACAGGAGATGGTTTATATTGCATCGAACATTTCCCCCCAAATACATTGGAATTTTAACACACATACTGTAACATTCCACATACAAGCTAATTGGTTACATTCTTTCCTACGGAAGATTAAACTTGGCAGATTAATTCTACTAGGTCTTGTTGGAAAAAAAAAAATCCCTTAAACCCCTTTACTGACACTGATGAGGTTTGAAAGTAGGAGTGAGTTCATCTCTATGGATTCACTGGTTTCTGACTGGCTAGGTTTTATCCAGAGCACAGAGGAGTGATTCAGGACCCCTTCTGATGCTCTGAGGTTCAACGCCGCAGAGCTAGGCTCTCCTCCAGATCTATGATGGGTGCCTCCACAATGAGTAACTTATCCATAAGTCACCTCACATTTGTGGATTAAGTGGGGTGGGTTTCCAGAAGTGCAGTTTGGACAGGTGGTGGGCATGTTTGAGCTTTGGTAAATACTGACAAATTGTCTTCCATGGATACCATACCAGCTACACTCCCGACAAGGGAGAGGAGGAAGGGATTAGGTGGCCACCTTTGACATCAGGAAGTGTCTATGACTTGTCTATATTGACAAGCAGGAGTTCCCCACCCCCACCCTTGCTCTCCAAGCCGCAAGCAAGGTAATGCAATTGGATATGGGCTACAACTAATTTGATTAAGGTGGTGCATGCAGCCTTTGTTTTCTTCCAGGAAAAATCTAGAAATAAAGAGGAAGTAAATCATAGTCTGGGAACGTTCTGGAATAGTGCAGAATACACCCATGGCTGTTGAGGGGTGGGGTGGTGGAGTTGAACTGCAGCATCCTCATCCTGCACAGCAACCACGGGGCCACCTGAGGGACCAAATGCTTGAAATATGACTGAGGAATTATTTATTTTAATTAATTTGCACTTAAGCAGCCAATTTTAAGAGAAATATTGATATTGTCTCATCTTCTATAATTATATCATATTTCAGCCATTGGGCACTATTTGTATTTATGCCTTAGTATTCTACCAAGACTTTTTTTTTTTTTGGTCCTGGAACTCGCTTTGCAAACCAGGCTGGCCTTGAACTCAGAGATTCACCTGCCTCTGCCTCCCAAGTACTAGGATTAAAAGTGTGTGCCACCACTGCCCTATTATTTAGTCAAGGTTTGGTTTGTTTGTTTTTCTAAGGGTCTCATGCAGCCCAGGCTGACTTTGAACTTTCTACATAGCTAAGGCTGGACTTGAACTACTGATCCTTCTGACTCCGGGCCCTCTGTTTTTGGAGTACTGTGACTATAGGCCTGTAGTTTCAAGACCAGCCAACTTCAATGTTTTAATTAACTAGCTGTTATATTTTTTAACTACATATAATTGATATAGAGAGAAATGGTTAGATTTTCATTATACTCCCGAATTGGGTAGTCTCACCTTTCTGAACGCACATGTTTTAGGATTGCATGTGCAATTCTTTCATGTTTGTTTGAGACAGTATCTCTCTGTGTAGCCCTGGCTGTCCTGGATCTCTCTATGTAGACCAAGCAGGCCTTGAACTCACAGAGATCTTGCCTCTGCCTATTGAATGTTGGGTGCCACCAGGCCTGGCATGTATGCAATTATTAAGAAATACAGAATTCGCTGGGTGGCGGTGGTGCACGCCTTTCATCCCAGAACTTGGGAGGTAGAGCCAAGCGGATCTCTGTGAGGCCAGCCTGGTCTACAGAGCGAGATCCAGGACAGGCACCAAAACTACATGGAAAAACCCTATCTCAAGAAAAACAAAACAGAGAGAGAGAGAGAGAGAGAGAGAGAGAGAGAGAGAGAGAGAGAGGAGAGAGAGAGAGAATTACAGAATTCAAAAGGTGAATTGAAGAAGCTAGTTTGATTGATTTTCAAGTTTGCCCCCAAAGGATTTTGAAGGGCTTGGTGAGTTTTGACAAATACAGGCACCCCACACCCCATAGTCCTGTGCACATGGAGAGCAAGTCCACCACTGCAGAAGTGCCCATGTTTCCCTCCCATGAGCCCCTGCCCCAAACCTTCAGGAGACCACTCTTCCCTGTGTGTTCCTGGCTCGCTTTATAGCTTTGTGTAAATGAAATCACTTCCATTTGCTAAGATCCACAGTTCTAATTCCTTTCACTGAGATTAAGCAAAGGATCATATCATGTTTTAGTAGAATACTCAGATTTTTTTTTTTCTGAGACAGGGTTTCTCTGTGTAGCCCTGGGTGTCCTGGAACTAGCTCTGTAGACCAGGCTGGTCTTGAACTCACAGAGATCCACCTGCCTCTGCCTCCTGAGTGCTGGGATTAAAGGCAGTCACCACCACTGCCCAATTGAAAACCCAGATTTTCAATCTGCATTTAAAATTTTCATTTTACATTTACATATTTATTTACTTGTGTGAGTGTGAGTGTGTGTGTGTGTGTGTGTGTGTGTGTGTGTGTGTGTGTGTCCTGTATATAGAGGTCAGAGAACAGCCTTTGGGTGTTGGAACTCAGGTCGCCATGCTTGACTTCCCACTGCAGGCTTCAGGGCCCTCTCCCGGACTCCAGCCATCGTCACCTTGGTGGTCTTGCTTGTGAGCGTCGTGGTGCTTGTGACACTCACACTCATCCAGATCCATCACCCTCAGGTCCTTCCTCCGGGGCTGAAGGTAAGCCAGAACGGGCCACAGCATCAGTCATCCTAAAACCATAACGTAAAGGAAAACTCTCTTTCCCTGCCTCCAGCTGGAGAAAGCAACATGAAACCCACGGAGAAGGTCTGAGGGTACTGGGCTTGTGATGTTCGGGGTGCAGATTGAGGAGTGACACTTTTTCCAGGGACTGGGTGGCCTTGCTTTGATTTCTACTATAGGATACAAAGACAGAATGTGTACCCAAGAATTGCAGGTGTACAGTGCCTGCTCTTACTAGCCAATCAGTTTCTGGAAAGCATGCAGTCTGATCATGAGTGAACAGCAGGAGAGACACGGGCTCCTGGTTTTAAGAGTGTTGAGAAATCTCTTGGGGCCACATTTGTGCCATTTCTCTTAGGTCTAAGACATGTGTATGGCCCCTCCAGTCCCATCAGACTTTGTATGTAGGTCCAGTGACCTCTCTGAGTTCATCCCCAAATGGCCTGGTGCTTGATTGCTGGTCTTCACTCTGGGGAGATGGATGGTAGGGTAGGGGGGGAGCCTTGAAATGAAGAGTGATGAGGAGTGATGATTCAGGGAGCCCTGCAGTCATTTTGGGAATCAGTCAGCAAACATTTTATGTAATACCCCAAACAGTAATATTTTAGGCTCTGAAGGCCACTTAGTGTCTCTGCTGCATGCTGTTGTTAGGTTTGGGGATCATTAAAAATGTATGAAGTCTTCTTAGCTGGAGGAGGCTCCATTAGGGAGCCAAGTCACTCAGCTGTGTTATCTGACTCTTCTTTAGTAGTTACACTTGGTCTCATGTCTTTTCTCCATCTTCTGCCACCAGCAACTGCTTGAAGGTTGTATTTGGAGCAGACAGATTCAGAACATAAGGAAGTAATATTACCTGGGGTTCCGTGAGCAGCCTTGCCTGGTATTTGGATGGGTTGGAGTAAGATCTTTTCATTGTGGTGGTTTTTTGTTGTTTTTGTTTGTTTGTTGAGATAGGGTCTCTACATAGCCCTGGCTGTCCTGGAACTTACTATGTAGACCAGGCTGGCCTAGAGCTCACAGATATCCACCTGTCTCTGCCTCCCTAGTGCTGGAATTAAAGGTGTGGAATATTTTACTTAAGAATCTCAGTGGTCGCCAGGTGGTGGTGGCACATACCTTTAATCCCAGCACTCAGGAGGCAAAGGCAGGCAAATATCTGTGGGTTCAAGGACAGTCTGGTCTACAAAGTGAGTTCCAGGACAGTCAGAGTTGTTAACACAGAGAAACCACGTTTTGAAAAGCAAAACAACAACAACAAAAAAATCTCGGTGGCTGGAGAGAGAGTTCAGTGATAAAAAGAGCTTTGCTGCTCTTGCAGAAGACCTGAGCTCAGTTCCCGGAGCCCATGTTGAGCCACCTACAACCTCCTGTAACTTCAGGAGATCTGATGCCCTCTTCTGTCCTGCAGGGGTGCCTGTACTTACATGCACATACCCACACACAGATATACACATATACATGTAATTAAAAATAAAATAAGATGTTTAAAAGAAATCTCAGTCCTTATGAAGAATGTAAAGGGGAAAAAATGTTTAACCTATGATGAGAGAAAAACAAATGGTCCTGCCCAAGGCATCAGCTGAGGCAAGAGAAGCTGTTTTTCCATGGTTCGGGCTCTGCTTTTTTCTACAAACTATGAAAAATCAGGACTGCAACAAAGATCATACCTTGTCTTCACACTTATACTGCTGCTTGTTCGAGTGAGCACCACCTCACACAGGGCAATTTGTCTTCCTTAACCCTCGTGCCAACCGCGGAGGTGGCAGTGCCAACACTGGCTGACCACCATTTTGCAGAGGCAGACATTTGTCTAGTGAGTCCCAAGACCGGAACTGAAATCAGCCCTCGCTTCCCACCGCTAGGCTCTCTTCCGTCCTCCTGCTTCCCCTGCCCTGAATGGAGTCCAGGAGGAGAATCTCTGTGGGAGCTGTCCTGGTTTGCTTTCTGTTGCCATGATAACGGAACCATAACCAAGAGCAGCATCGGGGGAGGAGTGGTATTTCAGCTTACAGTCTATCCTAAAGGGAAATCAGGGCAGGAGCTCAAGGCGGGAACCTGGAGGTAGGAACTGAAGCAGAAGCCGTGGAGGAGCGCTGCCTACTGACTGACTTGCTCCCCGGGGTTTGCTCAGTTTGTTTCCTTACACCCCAGGACCATCTGCCTAGGCTTAGCACCTCCCACAGTGGGCTGGGCCCTCGGACATCAAGAAAACAACCAAGAATCAAGAAAATGCTCAATAGACGTGCCCACAGACTAGTTGGTTCCTTCTTCTCAGATGGCGCCAGCTTGAGTCAAGTTGACAACCAATCCAACCAGCACAGGAGCACGGGGAGCAAGACAGGGAGGGGCACCCTGATGCAGGAAGCCCTGTCAATATGGGGGATGTGGGGGATGGGAGGGAGGACCGGGACCACCTTAGAATGCTGTAACTGTAGCCACATACCTGGGCCCCACATTTCAAAAGGACCAGCTCTAACTGGACTTCATGTTAGTATCTCTCCACAGGACATGCCTACCCTGAGCCTGTGCTCCCTCTTCTAGAATGTGCTGTGGTGCCTGGATCCTTAAGTCAGGGTCTCTTAACTGCTGGTCTGAGAGGTGGCCTCAAGGTAGCTGCTTGTAGGAGTTAGAGCTAAAACTTCCTGTCAGCTAGTGACAGAGCGCTAGTGTGACATTGTGGGGTGGTTTGAAAGAAAATGGCCCCCAAAGGATGTGACACTATTAGGAGGTGTGGCCTTGTTGGAGTAGGTGTGGTCTTGCTGGAGGAAGTGCGTTACTGTGGAGATGGACTTTGAGGTCTCATATATGCTCAAACCACGCCCAGTGAGACAGATCACTTCCTGTTGCTTGCAAGCCAAGATATAGGACTGCATGACACCATGTCACACTATGGTGATAATAGACTAAACCTTTGAAAATATAAGCCACCCCAGTTATGGCTTCTCTATAAGAGTTGTCGTGGTCATGGTCATGGTGTCTTTTTACAGCAATAGAACCCTAACTGAGACAGACATCATGGTACAGTATTCATTTCTGTACTCATTACGCATGTGTTTGTGGAGATGCTGGTGCCAGCAGACCCACGGTGCTGCCAACTGAGTAAAAGGACAGCGTGATGCATGCTAGCACTAACAGAGGACTGTCGCTGGCTTGCATAGGGTCACACTGCACTAACAGAGGACTGTCGCTGGCTTGCGTAGGGTCACACTGCACTTTATATCCTTATGGAGCGTGTCATTACTATTTACTAAACAGCTGGTTAGATTGCATATACCTATAATCCCAGCACTCACAAGCCAAGTTGGCCTGGGCTATATATTGTCAGAGAGAGAGAGAGAAAGAGAGAGAGAGAGAGAGAGAGAGAGAGACTTTCAATTCTTTTGGAATAGCTGCTGGCCCTGGCCACAGTCGCAGGGCACAGGAAGTTGCCTGGTTTGGATGGTCCATTTTGCTTGAGTGGGCGGATGAAATGTGAGAAGAGACAGATGCTCTGGGCAGAAGCAGGGCAGATGACTGACAGCTGGCAGAGAGAGCCCCCCCTGCAGCTTTGCTTAGGTTTGAGAGACCTCTGTGTTTTCCGTGGTATGGCAGGGTAGGGCAGAGTGCTGCAGGGGTGTAGCTGAATGACTGTGAGGGCCCTCTAGCTTTGGTGGTGTTTATGTTTTCATGCCACAGCCCTGTTTTGCTTCTGTGCAGCTGGCTGTGGGCTATGAGGCACCAGCTTCGCCTGTGCCGGAAGTGTTTGTTGCCCCCATGAAAGGGTATGACACCTGCTCTTAAATCCAGCCTTGACTTGCCTGACCTTGGCTGATGCAAGTTTAAGAGCAGAAGCATTAAAGAAAAACTCAATCAAGGGTCGGAAATGTCCCCAGGTCCTTGCGTGGCTGGTCTGACCTGCTTGGCAAGCTTGAAGAGTAAACTGACGCCATCATTCTCATTTTCACCCAGGCCCCCACCTGCTTCATCACCACAAATTCCCAAATCTTCCCTCCCTCTCTCCCATCATGGCCATCCATGTTTGAGGTTTCTCTGTCTGTTCCCAATACCCCAGTGCCACTCCCGTTTTAGCCACTGGTTGTCACTGTTGAAGAGGGTCCTGAAGAGTCTTAAGGGTTCAGAGATTGACTTTCCCTCAGAGCTGCTCAGGCCACGGCCACGTTAGTTAGCCGAGTAGAAGATCACAGGCTTCTTGGTTCCCATGCCCATGCTCTACTGATGTTCTCTGAAGTACAGTCACTGAGCAGGCTGGGTGAAAGTCATCCCCACTAGCCCTCAGGGAGCCTTGTTCAGTCTCCTAGATTTCTGGTACCTTGTGGCCCATGCTATTCTGATTTTGAGGCAGCAAGAAGTGTATAAGTAGTTCCTCCCGACACAAGCTGGTTTACCTTGCCTGGAGTCAGTTTTGCTCCTGGGGTGTAGTCTGAAGGGATCTTCTATCCAAACAAAGGCAGTATATCGATTACAGCACATTAGGCCTGTTATTCCACAGTTGTCTCATCAAACTTGATTTCCTGGGACTCCGTGAAGCCTGGGGACTCTGAGTGCCGACAGGTCTGAGAGTTGCTGCGGCTTAATCCCCGGTCTGTTCTCATGTCAAATAAGATGATTAATACTAGCCGTATGAAGGCAATGAGGCTTATTGAAATACCAGGTAAAGTTAGTTCCTAGGGTACATCTGCTCAGAAGTCTGTCTGTCCCCTCCTCTGAGAGTGTCAGTGACAAATCTAAGATGGCTGACCTCACGGCCGTGTGAAGGACTGCTCCAGCTAGGCTGTGGTAGCCCACGCCTTTCATCCTAGCACTTAGGCAGAGGCAGATCTCTGAGTTGAGACTAGCCTAGCCTAGTCTACAGAGCGAGTTACAGGATGGCCAGAGCTACACAGAGAAACTGTCTTAGAAAAAAACAAACGAAAAAACAAAACAAAAGAAGAAAAAGTAGAAGAAGACTGTTCTCTGTTCTTTGTTTGTTTGTTTGTTGAGATAGGGTTTCTCTGTGTAGTCTTAGCTGGTCTGGAACTCACTCTGTAGACCAGGCTGGCCTCGAACTCAGGATGATCAGCCTACCTCCTGTCTCCCGAGCGCTGGAGTGGAGGGCACATACTGCCATGCCTTGAGACACACACTGGGTGTGTCATCAGAACCACATTCAAGCCATGCTTCTTTTTTGACAGCACACTGCCCATAAATAACCCATCGCCTCCTGGTTGAGTTGAGAAACTATTTCCCTCCCACCCCCTTATCATCAGAGCATCCACAGTGGGTCCAGTGATTTAAGCAAATAATCTCTAAATATGGGTTAAAATATTTTTCCACTTTGCGAATGTGGGCACCTGGGGAGATGGCCGGGGCAGGGGTGGGGGGGAGTACTGCACAAGGGTGAAGACGAGGTGCTGTGGCATCTGCCCCAGTTCTAGCCCTCGAGGTGGAGATGGCCAGCTAGTCTTGGCAGTTGGTGAGTGTCAGGTACAATGAGAAACCTTAGCTCAAAAGACAAGGTGGAGCTGCTGGAGAGAGGGCTCAGCACTTAAGAGCACTGGCTGTTCTTCCAAAGGATTCTGTTTAATCCCAGCACCCACATGGCAGCTCACAGCCATCTGTGACTCAGGGAATCTGATGCCCTCTTTTGACTTCCTGTGTGTACCATGTACCAGGCACGCACATGGTACACACAGACATACAGGCAAAACACCCATACACATAAAATAAAAATAAATATTTTAAAAAATCTTAAAAAATAAGTTGAAGAGTAATAGAGTAAGAACCCCAATGTCAGCCTCTGGCCGCCACATATGTTCACCAACACTTACTGTATACACATTTGCACAGACACCACATATGCCAATGAGGTGGGTCGGTGTGTGGAGCTGGGTCCTGTTCCCCCACCAGCAGGTGCTGGAGAGTCCAGACACTGTTAGAAGTCCAGTACCAGTTGGAGTTACAAAGTGTGGATACTCTGCCTTCCTTCCAATCTCATCCTAGGATCAGTCCTGAGGCGTCACACTCTGGGAATGCATGCTTCCTTTTCGAAGGTTTGAAAACGGACTTGGGGACGGCAGATTCCTCTCAGTCTCTCCCTACTACTCCCCTCCTCCCCCCCCCCCCCCCCCGCACTGATCCCCCCCCCCGTGGGTTGGCACCAGGCATGGCAGGGCCAGTGACAGGGGTGGTGATCAGTTCCTCTGTGGGGGGAGGGGAGAAGTCGGGCTGATCCTCCAGAGGCCTTGGCCTCTTCAGTGCCTGGCTTCAGTTTCTACCTGCCCTTTAATCTCACTAGGAGTCTCTGCCTGGGGCAGATCTGAACAAAGCCAGCCTTGTTTACCAGGGGAATGTCCTGTCGGGACCCCTATCACATTCATCAGGCTGAAGGGCTGAGATTAAGGAGCTGTCCGAGAGCCAACACCACTGATTTTCTAGTTCAGTAGAATAGAGAGGTGTGACCCAGGAGCTGGGGCTAGAAGAGAACTGGAACGCTCCTGCAGGCCTAGACCAGAGAGGTGCTGATGTCAATCATTCTGTAGTTCACAAAAGACATGATGGAACTATTCAAAGTGGTTTACTGAAGGGAGGATTCCATGGAGACTTGTTAAGGAAGACCATTAAACACATAAATCCTGTGTACAAATGTACAGTATAATCCCATGCTGGTTTAGAAACGTAACGGGTGAAGAGATGGACTGGTTAAGAGCACTGGCTGCTCTTGCAGAGGACTTTGGTTCAGTTCCAAGCATCCACATGATGGCTCACATTATCTGTAACTCCACCTTCAGGGGACCTGACACCCTTTTCTGGTCTCCATGGGCACTAGGTGTGCATGTGGTGCACATACATGCAGGCAAATACTCATATATAAGATAAAAATAATCTTTAAAAATATATATATGTATATGTATACACACACACACACACACACACACACATATTAACTGTAGCTAGGCATGGTGGCACCCCCGTGCAATCCTGGCACAGAGGAGGCTGAGGCAAGAGAGTTAAGAGTTTTTCTTTTTTTACTTTTTGGTTTCTCGAGGCAGGGTTTCTCTGTGTAGCTTTGGAGCCTGTCCTGGAACTCACTCTGTAGCCTGGGCTGGTCTTGAACTCACAGAGATCCACCTGCCTCCTGAGTGCTAGGATCAAAGGCGTGCGCCACCAGCTCCCGGGAATGTGCAACAATCTTATCTCAGCCTCCCAGATATTGAGATTACAAGCAACGACCACTACACTTAGCTGAGAGTAATCTTTTTATTTTTTTATGTGTTTATTCTTTAGACACAGGGTCTCGTGTAGCCCAGACTGGCCTCATACTTGCTGTGTAGCCAAGGATAACCTTGAACTCCTTACCCTCCTGTCTCAGCTTTCCTAGTTGATGAGATTACGTACAATACTACCATACTCAGCAATTATGGCCTTTTAAAACAAGCAGCCACTTAACACTGGGCATATGGTTTCCTGTTTACCTCTGCAGTAAATCACCTAAAATGAGGGAACCCCAGGGGGTTAACTACCTCCCAGCATTGTGAGACTGGAGAACCCCTTTAAAACATCCTGTCTGGGACCCAGCTTCATCTTCTCCCATAGGTCAAGAAAAGCTAGTCAAGGAATAGGAGGAAGGCTGCCCTCTGAAGCCCCCCAGGTCCCCCCAGCTGACTCTGGCTTTGGGCCAGCATCCCTAGTCCCACACCTAACATGCATTGATAGTCCAGTTTGGTCTGGGTTGAGTGGCTGGGCTTGCAGGTATAGCTCCCTGATGCCAGCCCACTTGTTCACACCTGTGTTACCACAAGGGGAGCAGCTGCCAATATTACATTGCTCTTTTGCCCTTAATCGTGTGTACTTCTCCTTCGGAGGGCTGATGGGAATCCTAACATGGCTCTTCCTTGTGTGAAGTTCCTATGGTGTCTTCCCACAATTTCTTTTGGTTGTTTATCTCCACAGTAAGCCTGGACATTCACTGAGACCCAGTGTTATCCCTGGGTCTGGATGGAGCCAGGATCTGGGTGCTCACCTACTACTTACCACCTCCTTCACATTCACTTCTCAAAGTCATCTACATATTAGAATTACCTGGGGAGGAGTTGCTGTGCCTATTCTTAGAAATTTGGACTTAATTGGTCTGGTGTGGAGCCTCAGCACTGGGCATTTTAAGCTCCCTCCCTCCCCAGGGGAGTCCCAAGACTGAGAGCCTACCCTCCTCATCTCATCCCTTCCCCAGAGTCCAGGGAGCTGCAGCTGATTTGGAGACAAATAGTTCTCTCGTCTTGATCTGCCCCTACCTAAATGAAGCATGTGCATTAATATTGCCAGGGTTCTCTGTAGGTGGAAGTTTCCTGTCCCAACTACCTGCTCTCCATCCTGGCAGCTGCTTCCCAAGTACTTGGCTCAGAGTCTTAATATTACTTATAAATGCTCGACCAGTAGCAATGGCTTATTACTATCTAGCTCTTATGCTTAAATTAACCCATAATTCTTATCTATGCTTAGCCATGTGGCTTGGTACCTTTTCTCAGTAAGGCATTCTCATCTTGCTTCCTCTGTGTCTGGCTGGTGACTCCTGACTCCACCTTTCCTCTTCCCAGAATTCTCCTAGTCTGCTCATCCCACCTATACTTCCTGCCTGGCTTCTGGCCAATCCGCATTTTATTAAACCAATTCTAGTGACAAATCTTTACAGTGTACAGGAGAATCATTCCACAGCAGTTCCCCCTTCTGCTATTTTGCTAAATGGACATAGTATCAAGCTGCCTTCAAAATACATCTATGCTCATAGGTGAGCACAGCTCTCAATCCTCTGGGAAGCTTCTTTTTGTGGTGGACAGCTATTAATACAGAGGTCCACAGCTGGTCAGAGTGCAGAGGATGAGTAACCAGAGTACTCAGCCCTAAATGAGACATCTATATCAAACCCCTTCCCAACATAGCTCGGGAAACATTGCAGAAGAGGGGGTGGAAGATTGTAAGAGCCAGAGACGGGGAGGAGTGCTGCAGAGAAATGGTGTCATCTGGGCACATCAGAGCCATTGCACTCACGAGCTCACGGTGGCCGCGGCTGCCAGCACATGACATGTACAAGCCGGTCAACATCCAGCATAGATGAAGGGAAGGTTCCAGGGGCTCCACCCTAGCTGAGGCGCTATGGGCAGGTGACAACTGCCGGGAAGAGAGGGTCAGTTTTCTTAGGTGAGTGGCCCCTGGCAGGACGGCCCTATGCCTGCACACAAGGACGATACTGAACTCAGTGGGCTATGAAAAGACAGAATTACGGGGCGGGGGAATAATGGGGAAGAGCTGGGGAGGGAATTGGGAGTTGATATGGCCAAAATAATTTCATGCATGTATGAAATTCTCCAAGAATAAATTAATTGACATCTGAGCGCTCATCTCAGTGGTCCACAGTGAGATGAGCACTCGGAAGGGCCCAGCCTGCTTCCAACTCTTTTCCTCTTCCCTTCAGTATGGAATTGTGCTGGATGCTGGTTCTTCCAGAACCACTGTCTACGTGTATCAGTGGCCAGCAGAAAAGGAGAATAACACAGGAGTGGTCAGCCAAACCTTCAAATGCAATGTGAAAGGTAAAGGGGGCAGGGAGGCCTGGGCTGGGGGTCAGGAGAGCCTGAAGTACCATGTTGCTGCCCGTCTGTGGAGCCAGCTTGATTTAGTCCCTTCCATCCCAGCCCTCCACCTTGGGGGGATGTGAGGGGCAGTGAACGGGCTGAGATTTCTCCGCTGCAGCGTTCTCCTAGGTGATGATGGGAATCATGAAACTTGTGTGAGAAATGAAGGGCCTGCTCCATGCGGTGAGAGCAGTAAGCAAGGGTGCAACATTTTCTTGTGCAAATTTTCTAGCTCACATTTTGCACGGGATGATGTGAGAAAGCCAGGTGGTACGTGCTTATAGAGTAGGCAGTGCTATAGGAGAGGAATACACACAGCACATACACCAAGACAGACAGACAACACACACACACACACACACACACACACAAGTATGCTGGGAACCAGGCCATTCAGGGTGGCTTTCCCATAGCAGCCAGAGCTACAGACACTTGAATGGAGACCACCAACAGAGGCAGGGGTTGATACTCACTGAGGATGCCCTGAGGGTCTAGACCTCTGGGATGTGCTTGGGTTCACCATCCCTGTGGCTGAGAAAACAGAAACCCAAATTAGTGCTGGAGAAGCCATGTGTCCTCGAGGGTGTGACAGCTGCGAAACTTCTAGTATGTCATTTCAGCTGGAGTTTGTGGTCTCTGACCCCTCAAGAGTATATATGGATTCCTGAGGCAACATCAATCAAAAGAAAGATGGTTCATTTCTGGGTGTTCTGAGGGTTCTGTGAATCCATCTTGGCCCTTAGTCACAGATAGCATCCAGACTGCCAAGAACTCCTTCCACCAAGGGGCAGCTAGCGCGTAAGGGTGCAGAGGTGTGCACGTATACATGACTATGGCAGCCAGAGGACTTCCTCGGCTACCAGTCCTCAAGTACCATCCATCTCGGGTTTTTAATTTTTCTTTTTTCTTTTCTTCTCTTCCTCTATCTCTCTTTCCCTTCCTTCCTCCCTCCCTCTCTTTCCTGGCTTTCTTTCTTTCTTTCCTTCCTTCTCTCTCTCTCTCTCTCTCTCTCTCTCTCTCTCTCTCTCTCTCT
>CABHPQ010161573.1:34597-52042 GCA_902168405.1 Peromyscus aztecus | reverse complement strand
CTCACAGGTGTGCCCAGAGACTAACCTAATCCAGATGACCCTCACAGGTGTGCCCTGAGACTAACCTAATCCAGATGACCCTCACAGGTGTGTCCAGAGACTAACCTAATCCTGATGACCCTCACAGGTGTGCCCTGAGACTAACCTAATCTAGATGACCCTCACAGGTGTGCCCATAGACTAACCTAATCCTGATGACCCTCACAGGTGTGCCCACAGACTAACCTAATCCAGATGACCCTCACAGTGTGCTCAGGGACTAACCTAATCCAGATGACCCTCACAGGTGTGCCCTGAGACTAACCTAATCCAGATGACCCTCACAGATGTGCCACAGACTAACCTAATCTAGATGACCCTCACAGGTGTGCCCAGAGACTAACCTAATCCAGATGACCCTCACAGATGTGCCACAGACTAACCTAATCTAGATGACCCTCACAGGTGTGCCTAGGGACTAACCTAATCCAGATGACCCTCACAGGTGTGCCCACAGACTAACCTAATCCAGATGACCCTCACAGGTGTGCCACAGACTAACCTAATCTAGATGACCCTCACATGTGTGCCTAGGGACTAACCTAATCTACATAACTCTCACTGATGTGCCTAGAGGTTAATCTCATAGGTGAGTCTATGTCTGATCAAACTGTCAATCAATGTTAACCATTACAGAATGAAGCAATGAACTGTCCATGCTTTGAAGTTATTTCCAAATAGTGTTAACAGTAGCTTCTCTGTAGCGGGCATTTGGCATGAAGTTGGATGTGGGAAGACTGCTGTTCATTTCCTTAACTGTGTAAAAGCTTCAGTAGCTTTAGGGGGTAGCAAATACCCATAGAATGCTTGCTCCCCTCTGGTTCGAAGGTAGTAACCACCTCAAATACCCTGGAGGAAGCAGAGGATGTCTGGCATCCCAGTCTTGTTCTAACAAGATTTCTTAATTTGTATTTGAAGTTACTTTCTTGTTTGGGGGGCGGGAAGGGCTTTGACCCTGAAGAGAGCAGGCTGTGTGAGGGCAGAGACTGCATCTTTCCTGTGGTTACATGATGTGTATGCCTAAGGAACTTCGAACCACATCAGTGCCAGTGTGTATACCAAAATCGCTTATGAGTAAAATAGCGCCCCCACAGTGGGCCATCTGCATGTTCCACATGATCTCAGCAGCTCAGAGACTGTGTTGGAACAAATTAAACTCTCTCTTTGTGTGGACACCAGATAAATCTACTTCCTCTAGGAAATTTGACCCTGGATAAGTAGTCTATAGTGTTTTAATCACGTGTTGCTGGAGTTTCAGGGGTCATGGAAGTTTGATGGAAGCCATGTGGTATCCTAGCACCTACCACAGGACATTCAATAGATACTGATCAAACCAACGAATGAATGAACAATGAATGAATGAGTAAATTGCCCACATTAAACAGCAAAAGTACAATGGTAGAATATTTGGGAAGGAATGTGTGAAAGGAGAATGAGACCAGAAAATGTCATCTCACAGGGGTACGCTTGAGTGTAAATGTGTGTGTGTGTATGTGTGAGTGTGTGTGTGTGTGTGTGTGTGTGTGTGTGTGTGTCTGTCTGTCTGTCTGTCTGTCTTTGGGGTTATGTGAAGGACCAGAGAAGAGAAGAGGGGTCTCACCCAATTGACTTGTTCAATTATTTCCAGACCTGTGCCACAGACAGTTTTTTGTCTCTGCTGAAGCAGAGGAAAAGCCTAGCATGGAGCAGGTCATGAACAGTCCAGTTCCGGTCCAGTAAGAGCAGGTCATCTGTCACCTCTGCACTGAATAGTGCCAGTGAATTCTGATAAGCTCCCCACAAGTATCAGACCCATTTTCCAAATGGGAAGATAGTGTCCCCGCTGTGAAGAGACTAGGGTGGGCCACACAATGGCTAAGGTAGGACTTGGATTCCCACCCAGCCCTGACTGCAGACCCCCAAATCATCCACCCATGCTCCCTGTACAGGGCTAACCACTATGCCCAGGCACTTGTGGCTCCTCCCTAGCTGGCTACACGCACCTGCCTGGCCAGTGCTAGGTATATTGGGCTGATTGTGTGCATTCTCTTCTTCACAGCTGTGTCTGCAATGAGGGCTATGAAGGGGACGGAATTCTCTGTTCTAAGAAGGACCCTTGCACGGGATCGACCTCCAGAGGAGGCTGCAGTCAAAATGTGAGTGTTGTTGCTCATAGCCAAGTGCGCTGGGCTTTGTTTCATCTTATTTTGTTTACTTTTTCCTTATAAGTAACACAGCAAGACACCACCAAAGAAAGCCACTCCACGGAGCTAAAAGCAGTTTATTAAGGGAAACAAATAACTTCCCATGCTGCCTTGGATAGTGGAAGACAGTGACAGCTGCAAAAGCTTGTTGGGGTTTATGTGGGTATATGACGGGGAGGCAGCTCGGGCTGGGACAGCCAGGTGGTGACCAGGGTGCTCGTTCAGACAGTTGCAGTCAGGAGCGTTCAACCAACCGTGAGGGCTTCTGAGAAATGTTTTAGGTTTCTGTTTCCTGGCAAACGCAGCCCAGGTGGGACCAGAGCCATCACCCTACATGCCATGAGCACTGTCGTTTGGGAGTCTGCTTTATGACCTAACACTTTTTAAAGAAATCCTGAGGGAGAGAAACCCCAAAAAGCAGGTCCTGATCACATTTCATATGCACAAAGCACGTAGGTTTGAACTTCAAATTCTATTTTGTATTAGAGTTTTTGAAACAGCATATAAAGTACTGGGTTTTGTTAAGGCTTTTCATACATCCTTGGGCCTGTTTTTCTTCCCCCAAAACCCCTCCCATCTCCCTGCCCTCCCACCTTGGTCCTCCTCCTACCCTACAAGCCCCCTTCGGCTTTCCTGTCTCAGAGACTCCATTAATCTTTTCCTCCACTCTTCCCACAATAGAGATAATATATGCAAGTAGGAGGCTGGCCTGAAGGTACAGGGAGGGGTAGGTGGAAGGGAGGAGGAGGATATGATAGCAGGGAACTGAAGATGATCAAAATACATTATAAAAGTGTATGAAAGTCATAGTGAAACCCATTAGTTTGTCCAACGAATAAATACTAAAAAACCTGGGGGGTGGATCTCATGGTCCCCTTCCTAGTTTAAAGACTAAGACACACACACACACACACACACACACACACACACACACACACACACACACACATAATCTCAGATCCAAGTATAAGAGAAAGCATGTGGCATTCGTCTCTCCAAACTCTGAATTTAAAGAAGACTATCTGGTGGGTGCCCTCCGTGCCTCTCCCTAAATCCAGATATTCTGGGGCTTTGGGAAGATGGGTGCAGAGAATAACAACTTCACAGCTGAGCAGGACTCTATCGTATCTGCTCCCATGCACTCCCTGCACCAGCCCAGTGAGGTAGGCATTGTTAGGCCTGTCCTCCAAGGAGAAACCCAGACTGGGGAACTGAGAAACTTGCCGACAGTTTGCTGGTGTTAGCGTGCCCAGGGCCGCCACTGCTTGCACCAGTCAGGGTCTTTCAGATATTGCTACCATGACCTGGCCTTACCACTTCCATCCATTACCCACTTGGACAGCTGGTCTCCTTGCTTCCTCTTGCACTGCCCGGGGTATATGCGGCCAGAGTGGTTTGAAGCAAATCCTACCATTTCTCCGAGGCTTAACCCCCTTCACTTAACCCCTGGGCCTGGGGATGAAATCTAGACATAACTGCAGGCCCTGACCACCAGCTTTCCCCTTGGCTGAGCCCCACCCACTTCTGAGCACCCCACCTCAATGACCTCTGACCTCTCCTCCTGTCCTGTGGGCCTTCAGCCTCCTAGGGTCTCCCTATACAGTGCTACTTTTCTTGTTGCTGTAGGCAATTCAGGCAGGAAGTGCTAGTCTGGGCTCTCAGTTCAAGAGTATAGTCTTTGGTGAGTAAGTCATGGCCCCCAGAATACCAGGGGACTGGTCACATTCATCCACAGTTAAAAGACAGGGAGGCCTGCTGGTGCTCAGCTCGCTCTCCTTTTCATTCTGTCCAGGACTTCAGCCCATGACATGGTACCACCCACACTCGGGCTGGGTCTTCTCATCTCACCCTAATCTAGAAACTCCCTTGCAGACATGCCCTGAGGTTTGTTTCCTATGTGAATCTAGATGTTGTCGAGTTGACAATATTGCCCATCACACCTCCAGATCAAGAGTAGTGGTGTCTAGGAGCTTGGACCCTAACATCATGGAGCCCTAGATTCATGCTTCTCTCTGTAGCTGGGTGATGTTGGTGACCTGTTTCCCCATCTGTAAATTAGAGATAATCACAGTGCTGGCCTGTAAGTCACAACCCCTTTGGAGTCAAATGACCTTTTCACGGGGGTCACATTATCAGATATCCTGCATATCAGATATTTACATTACGATTCACAACAGGAGCAAAATTACAGTTATGAAGTAGCAAAGAAAATAATGTTATGGTTGGGGATCACCACAACATGAGGCACTGTGTTAAAGGGTCGCAGCGATAGGAAGGTTGAGAACCACTCTCGTAGAGGATCCTTTGCTTCTGTCAGTCAAAAAGCAGTCTCTAGCTGAATCACTAACAGTGCAGCGAGGGGTGTAGCCCTTAGCTGACCAGCTCCAAGCAACCTTGCTCTCAAAATCACCTGGTTTATTGTGTTTATGTGAATAAGCATTTCAATCGTTTCCATTGCATTCCATGCAAATATGTGCTTCTAGAACAGTCTTCTAGATCCTCTCTGACACAGTCCTCCATGAGGAGGGACTGTGGTTTCAAAGGTCTTGCTTTTCTTCTTCCTCCTACAGGCAGAGTGCATCCAAACTGGCACAGGAAGACACGTCTGTGTGTGCCAGCAGGGCTGGACAGGGGACGGAAGGGACTGTGTGGAGATCAACAACTGCCTGCTGCCCAGCGCAGGCGGCTGCCATGACAATGCCACCTGTTTATACGTAGGCCCTGGCCAGGTAGGTGACTTGAGGAAGAAAGAAAAAAGGAAACAGGATTCCTGTTGCGACTTTTTTTTTTTTTTTTTTTGTCACAACCACAGAGGTACTTTGGTCCAAAGTTACTATGGCTTTTGCCCTCATTTGTGGTCGGGAGGATGGGTTGGTATCATAATGAGTCTGTGACATAGGTGTCGTTATGATGCAGCCACACGGAAGAGGAGCTGAGGCCTGAGAGGTTAGTGATTTTGCTCTGTGGCATAGAAAATCAATCACTCTATGGCTCACACTGAGTCAGAACTCGGAGATGCCTCAGTCTACCCCCATGGGTCACGTGCATGTGTCTACAACACTCTGCAGCTTGTTAGCCAACTTTAGGTGGCTTCATTTCATGAAGAGGCAGAGGTAACTGCCCGGGAGTTAGGGAGTGACAGAGGAGAGGATACTAACTACATTAAGACTGTGGGAATGGAAATGATAGGTCCACGCTTCCCATCCATTCCACCTGCCCCCGTTTCTCCCCCCAAATAGTTTAGGCATGTTCCATAAGATCAAGGGAACACAAGATCCAGAGGAAGAACCAGGATATATGTTCTAGAGGAAGAACCAGGATATATGTTCTAGAGGAAGAACCAGGATATATGTTCTCTCTCTCTCTCTCTCTCTCTCTCTCTCTCTCTCTCTCTCTCTCTCTCTCTCTCTCACACACACACACACACACCTTTGAATAATGACATAATTTCTCACATTTGTGTTCTAAAGCTGGACTTTGCTAAACCTCCAGGTTCTTTTGTTGAGAAATGTATGTTTCCCATGAGGTTGGGTACCATATAAGGCCCAACTTTCCTTCCTATGATGGCTCCAGGCCTTCCTTCATGAGCCTTCTGCCTTAGAGGACACATTCCCTTGCATGATTTAGGAACTGGGGCAACACAGTGCTTGAGTGGTGCTTGGTGAGATCTTGAGGTCAGATCATGCCCCTCATTTGCTCTAGAACAGAATTCACCCAACAAATGGAGGTCTGGCTTAGATAAGGTGCCAGAGAAGGAGGTCTCTAGGGGCCTCAGATGCTGTTCTTTCTCCTTCCTCTTCTCAGCTCCAGGAACAGGGGCAGAGTGTCTCCCCTGTGGAAGCAGTTCAAGGCTAACACTTGTGAGGTGATAAATGGGTGGCTGGCCCTTAGATAGACAGTTCTGGGACTCTTTAGGATCTCATCACTACCAATCAAAGGAGTCTTTTTGACGGTCTTTCTAGTGAGATCTCCTGAGGTGGCTAAAAGGTAGTGAGGGTGATCAGGAGAAAGGGTGAAAGGAAATGGGACTGTGCAGCCAAGGACATGCAGGACACCACCCGGCCCGCTTGCCTCTCCTGAAATTACATTTTTAAGTGCCAGCCCAGGCAACCTTCTAGGTCCCTCCTGGTCAATGTCTGTTCATATAGTGCTGAGGGCTAACTGTGCTAATATTTTAGTAACTTAGACCATGTCTTAGTCATTGTCCTATTGCTGTGAAGAGAGGCCATAACTAAGGCCACTTAGAAAATAAAACATATAATTGGGGGGGGGGGCTGTTTACAGTTTCAGAGGGTTAGTCCATGACCATCATGGTGGAGAGCATGGCGACAGGCCAGCAGGCATGGCGCTGGAGCAGTAGCTGAGAGCGTATATTTTATCTGCAAATTGGAAGCACAGAGAGAAAGAGAGAGAGACTGGGCCCGGCACGGGCTCTTGAAATTCCAAAGCCCACCCCCAGTGATACACCTCTTCCAACAAAGCCACACCTCCTCCAATAAGACCACATCTCCTAACCCTTCCCAAAACAGTTCCATCAACTAGGAACCAAGCATTCAGATATATGAGCCAACGGGGACCATTCTCATTCAAACCACCACAGACCACAATGGGTGCTTCTTAGGCAGTGACGACTGGGGTGGGGAAAGTATAAGGATATATTTAGATCATGATCTTTTGGTTGTAACAGAAAATCCAATTACCTGTGCATTCCTGGTGAGAATGCAAAAAGGCATGGCCAGGGAAAATAGAATAGCAGCTCTCCAGAAAATTAAAGATGGGACTACCATATATGATCCATTAATTCAACTTCCCCAAAAGAATTAAAAGCAGGGACTCCAAGGGATATTTGTATAATCATAATGTAAGAGCATGATCAAAACTAATAAAACTGGAAGCAACATGTAATGCCTCAGTCAGCCTTAGGAAGGAATCTCTGACCCACGCTACAGCCTGGATGAACTTGAAGACCTACTAAGTCAGTAATAGTCCTGGAGGACAATGGGTCCCCTTTTATGAAGTCTCTAGCGGAGTCAAATTCATAAAGACAGAGAGTAGAAACGCAGGCCATGGTGTCAGGGGTGGAGTTAGTCATGAGCAGGAGGTTTCAGTTGTGGAGATGAGTAAGGTTCTGGAGCCGGGTCAGTGCTGGCTGAAGAGCATCAGTGTGAGTGTGGTTAATGCCACTGAACTGTCCATTGAAAACGGTTACGATGGTGAGCTTTATCAGGTATGCTTTACCAAAAATCTTTAAAACCATGAAAGACGGGGGGAGTTCTAAAAGAAAAGGAGGAGTTTGGACTTGCACAACTATAGACTGTATGCAGACGCCAGTGTGGGTGTGGCACAGTGCAAGGCTCAGAAGTCCACACAAAGGATGTCCATCTGGCCCCAGCTTCTGCCCCGTCTCCTAGGTAAGATGGCCTCCAGCAGCTTCAGCCTTGGCCCTGCTCTCTTTCAGGCACAGTAGATTCATCTTGAGATCATTTCCACCAAACCCAGGATTCATTTTCTCTGGTTGGCTCAAATTGAACACTTTCATGGTCCTCCTCATTCCCATCAGCCCAGGTATATAATTGCAGATTTCAGACCCTAAGGCCAGGGTCTGCGCAGGCAGGGACAAACTCAATCTTAAGCTCTCTACTGGGAACCTGGGCTGAAGGATACAGCCATGTTTTGTTATATAAACCAGAAGAGGGAATAGTGGTGTACCCAAAACCATTTTCTAGAAAGAGCAAGCAGATACTGGCAAACAAAATATAGCAGATGTTTACATAAGCATTCACACAGTCTCTCATCTGTCTGACTCTCCTTGTGAATCACTGAGTTGGGTGGGGGAATAATCAATGACTAGGACAAAGGCCCACAAGTCACCTTAGAGAAATGATCTCATGTAAGAGGATAGACCCACATGAGTGACAAACATTTTAAACCCATGCAGAATGAGTACACGGTCTGCCTGTCACACCATGGTGTCTAGTGGCGACTGTCCTATTTACCCTTCTGATCTGACAACATAGCCTGCTCATGGGTCTAGAGCAAATGAGCTTTCAAATGAGCCCTCGGGCGTCTAACCACAGAAGAGCCTGCTGCAAACTCATGCCTCACCAAGCACTTAGTAAATGATTGTAACATTGGTTCAAAGTTTGGTAACTTTGTGTTACCAGGCTGCATTTGAGAAAAGAAAACAAAAATGTCTTGGTGTCTGTATTCATTTTCTAGGCTTTCCCATAACAAAAGTATCACAAACTGGGCAACAACAAGCATATTGTCTTGTGATCTGGAGGCCTGAGATCAAAGTCTGCTGGTTCCTCCTTCTCAGGGATACTGGGCGAGCCTGCCCCTTGCCCCTCCCCTATCCTGGGGTGGCCAGCTGGCTATCTTTGGTAGAGACACATCTCCTGAGCTCCGACTTCACATTCCTGTGGCATTCTCTCTATATATGCATCTCCTGTTTGCATGTTTTCACATGGATGCTAGTCATATTAGATTCAGGGACCACACAACTCCAAGATGACCTCATCTTAAGTAATTGCACAATAACTACCCTGTTTCTAAATAAGATCATGTTCTAGGGTAGTGCAGGACTTTAGCATATGAATTCGGGGTTGAAGAACACACTTCTGTATCTACAGCATCTATATCCTCTTCTTACAAACAAATGTTAAGTGTTCTGAGGGGAGATGGAAGAAAAAGAGGGTCTCTACGACATATTTAAGAAATCAAATAAACCCCATCTAAGATTGCCTTCACTTGGTTGCAGTTGGTTTAAAAGGTTTTAGACACACCAAATGGATACTAACTTTAATTCCTGTGAATATTGCTTTAAAGAGACAAATATATCAACTATATGAAAAAGTATTAGGGTTGGGGACATGGAGATGCTGTCCCAACAGCAGATGGAGGAAATTCAACCTCTAGCTAATGAGCTTGGGTTCTACCATGCACAGGGTGTGCTTGAGTTTCTTGTGGGTATAAAATATTGTATACGTATATACAAAATATACACACTTGCCTTATAAAGCTCATATAGCAGGTGTTATTGTTAAAGACAAAATTCATACAATGGAAGTTCTAGTCACTTCTTCCCCCAACTGAAAGGTCTTGTGTCAACCCCTACTGGGGTGAATATATACTTCCAAAGTTCATCCTAAACAGCCCTCCTCCAGTCAAACATGATTCCTCACCTCTGTTCATGTCTCCTGACATTTCTCTTCAGTTTGCATGCCTTCCCCAGCTGGCTTGTCGTCCCTCAAGGCCCAGCAGTATCCCTCTTCTGAAAGAGCATTCTTAGAGAACAGTCTAAGCCCACGCACTCCCTCTGAACAGTAGTCCATTCCCGGAAGCACCTCACCAGCCAGTGGCTCCACAAAGCTTGTGCCTCTTCTTTTCCAGTTTGTTATGATCAGATCCTTCTCGTTTGTCTTTTAATGGACTTCTGTCTTTCTCTGGACTCATTGGTAGTTCCGTGATAAAACCTAAAACAGCTGTTTTGTTTAACTTAACTGAAAAAATTCTTTTAAAACCATGTTTTAAATGTTAAGATATTTAATTTTCATGGAAAACAGCTAGGGAATAAAATGGGAAATTAATTATGAGCTGATGTATTTTTTTCCTTCTGGCCTGTTCTATGCCCAGGTTGTTAGTTTCCTTGACACTGTGGTAATCAACTGCAGCTTTCTTGGTTCACTGTCTGCCATGAACGTGAAATTTTTCTCATTTTACCACATCACTGTCATCATCATACTTTACTAGCTGCAGACACAAAGACCATAATTCCTCCAACGAGCAAATGAGGGCTAGATACAGCCTGCACCCTGCCTACTGTAGTAAGGGACTAAGACCTCAAGAAGAAGGGGCACTTACTAGCTACATGAAGCTGCATCAGCGGCTGAGCCGTGTGCTGTGGGTTGTCTATGCAGAAGTGATGCCTTGAATCCATCTACTCAATGGGGAGGCATTATCTGAATTAAGCAGAGTGTCTTCAAGCTAGCAATAGCCTTGTACATGGATAAGCCATTGCTTTCTTAATCTTTCTCTCTAGATAAGGGTCAGCTTTTGCATTGTGATAGCCATTGAGTCTGAGCTCTCTTTATTGTGAAGTCAACAGTTTTAAAAGAAAGTAAAAAGGACGGTGATTGGGCAGCATAATGTTCATGTGTGGTGACCAAGTGCAGCTGACTATGTACAGTGACCTGCAATCTAGAATCTAGTCTCTGCTCTTTAGGAGGGGTGAATGGCTATGGTTTCCAGAGTCTGCTTTCCAGTGTAATAGGGTGCAAGGCCTGAGAGTGCTTGCTTCAGTAATCCCTCCTGTCTTCTTGGAATTCCAGAATGAATGTGAGTGCAAGGAAGGATTTCGGGGAAATGGGATTGACTGTGAACCAGTCATTTCATGCTTGGAACAAGCAGAGAAATGTCACCCCCTGGTGAGTTACTTGATGTTTCCTTCAATACTAAACACACAAAAAAATTCTTGAGCAAGAACAAAAATGAGGTTGTGGAGCCACTTCTTGTGGCCATTAGAAGATACCCGAGCAAACAACTTGAAGAAGGTTTGTTTGGCTCCTGGTTTCAAAGGTTTCAGTCTGTGGTCACCTGGCTGCATGGCCTCTGGGTGGTGTATGGTGTAGCAGAGCATCATGGTGAGGGGTGTGGAGTGATCAAAGTGCCTCACTGCATAGTGGAGAGGAACAGACAGGAAGTAGTTGGAAAAACAAAACATGACCGCATGGGCATGTCCCCAGTGACCTACTTCCTCCAACTAGGCCCAACCTGCACAAGTTTTGACCATCTCCCATAAGTATCATTAAATTTTGAATCCATCAATGGAGTCATCCATTATTAACACAGTGTTCTTTGGGGAGGACACTTCATATCCAAACCCTCACAGCTCTGTCTTGTCTGTGCCTAGCCATGAACAAACTCTCTCACCTCCAAAGGGCACCCCTAAGCAGAATTTGAGCAGCTAATGTAATCTCCACTCTATTTCAAAACTTGGAAGAAACAGCTTGGGTTACCAGATAAGATACTAGGCAGCAGTTGAATTTGAACTCAAGACACAGAGAGTAAGTTTTGGGGAAGGGTTCACTGTGCCCAAAATATTACACAAGATGAGTTTATACTAAAATATATTCATCATCTGTCTGAAAATCAAATATAACTCTCTTGGATTTTGCATTTGCTAAATCTGGCAGAGATGAAAGGAAAGAAGTTTGTTGTGACTAAAAGCAGCAGCGGGAGCATCCTGCTGCAACTCTGAAGGCTGTGGGTTGCAGCGGGAACATCCTGCTGCAACACTGAAGGCTGTGGGCTACAGCAGGAGCATCCTGCTGCCACACTGAAGGCTGTGGGTTGCTGCTACAGTCTTTCAGCCCTGAATTTGCAGGGGTCTGTTGCTGTCTTTCCTGTAGAAGTGGGGAATCAAACTCAGGGCGGTGAACACACTAGGCAAGTGCTCTACCACACGATTCCCAGGTCTGAATTCAGAGTTCTTATCTTAGAGCCGACTATCTCTCAGATGCATATGAGTCGGGTCTAACATCTTAGTTAGGAAAGCAAGCCGTTTCCTCCATCTTGGTTTTCTCAGGCCACCTGTCAGTCTGCTGCTTCTGGTGTTTGGAGCTGCGTTTGTCAAGAGGGCTATGAAGGAGATGGCCTCTCGTGCTATGGAAATGTGCTCATGGTAAGTCCCTAGTGAGAACCTCAAAGTGCAAAGTCAGAGAGTGCACACAACAGGAAAATGAATGTCTCAGCTAAAATAGCCTTAGACAGCGCCATCTGCAGACCCTTTGTCCAGATTTTATATGAAAACACTTGTTTTTTGCAAAACCTCACATTTGGTGGGTCACTCATTATCACAGACTGCAGCAGCTTCATTTTGGTACTTTCTGCAAACAGAGCAGACTTGCCAACTTTTGCTTACCAATCTGTAGCAAAAACTTCCCAAGTGAGCAACTGGCCTCCCTCTGCTGGGCTGCATGGGATGACTGACTGAGCTCCCTTGGGTCCTGTGACTCCCATGGGTACCCAGAACATCCTGGGTTTATCCATCCTGAATGAGGTGGTGGTGGTGTATGTGTGCAAATGCTTCTGTGTACTGTGTACCAGATGCCTTACCAGGTCCTTTATGCAGCAGCATCTCATTTAAACCTCACAACAGTTGTCTGGGATTAATGCTATTATGATGCCCATTCCACAGGTCTATAAACTAAGGCTAAGCACATAAGCACACTTACTTGTCTGAAATGTTGGTATCTGTCTATGTGCCAACAGTATAGAGCATTCTACCCATGCAGTATGGGTCACACCCAACTGTCACCACCTCTCCATCTCTCTCTTCCCCCAGCTTGGGACTATAATCTCAAGGGGGAGGAGCTTATTTCTGTGTCACTCACATTTAAATACTTATCAAAATCCCAGTTTTTGGCACCAGATAAAAGAAAAATAAATAAAAGGGAAGGTATGGTGTATTGTAGATAAAAGGAAAAGAATAGCCAGAGGCAGATATCTGGCAGAGTGTACATGGCCAGAATGAGCCAGGCCATGTGAGGAGAGCAGGAGTGAGTGCAAGAGAGGAGCCGAGGCACCGGCCAAGAGGGGTGGCCTGGGTCAAGAGACTGCCAAGAGGTAAAAGGACCAAAAGGGCCAGTGTAGCCAGAATGGCTGGATTGTATAGGGAAGAGCCGATGGGGAAGGGCAGCCCAGTGCCTGGGCTGGAGAGTTCAGGGTAGGGGGCGGGTATGCCAACCAGAAGGACCCTGTAACAGGTAGGGACTGAGGGATGGATGCTGGGAGAACCTGGTGGCCAGCGACAGCTTTGACATTGTTACTAGGCACCTCAGTTAGCAGTTTGTCCTGGTTTGAGACCTAACACTGACATTTTTTCCCCTCACCATTTGTTTTTTCTCACACAGTCGGGTTCTTGTTCCTCTTCTTCTCTGAAACCTTCATTCTAGAAATCTCCTAGATCCTAGAGCCTCCCAAACCAAAGCCACTCCAGTGCCTGTCCCAGGCTGCTATGGCAATGCCACCCCCCCCCAATACACACACCCCTGCTATGTTTGGGGAGGTCCCACCCTTTGCCTCTCATAGGCATTCACTCACTTAAACCAAGGAGCCATCCCCAGCCCAGCCCTGGAGCTTAGACTCCTCCATCTGCTGTACACGTCCCCAAACTCCCCAGCAGTTCCAATCCACCAAGTCCCTGACCTTCCGTGGAAACAAACCAACGCCCAAAGCCTCTGCCTGTCCCTGCCGAGTCTTCACCCAGGCCCTCATTTTCTCCAAAGAAGCTTTCTGTAGGCCATGGCAAAGCACAGTGCGAGCCCAGGCAAGTTAACGCCATGCCCCAGCCTTCGGCTCCACACTGGCTCTGACTGGGCGCTGTTTGCTGAGCTCTACCTTGGGGCCTAGGTGGCTGTGTTTCTCACCGCTAAATTCTGATGTGTAAGAGCTTACATTGGAAAAGCTAGACTTACCTCAGTCTAACAGGCATATCCACCCCATAGGCCTGTGCACCCCAAGATAGCTATGATCCAAAATTGCAAATTTATAGAAAACATTATCAGATCTGTCTTTGCTTTTTTCTTTGTAATTATTCTTTGTTATGTGGTTCTCAAGTGTGAACTTTGTAGATAACAACATTGTTTGACACACCCACCTCTAAAGGCTAGTCAGGCCCCTGAGTGTGAAGGTCACCTGCAGCTCTTGCTCACGTGGCTGGGGTGCAGGTTCACATCAGCCTGGGGAGGCTGGCTCTGTGAAGAGCCCAGCTCAAGAGGGCGGGTGCAGGCTGTCCAGAGCCTCCCTGAGGTAATGTTTCTGTGTTCTCTCCTTCCTCTCCTGCCCTCCCTCGAACAAATGAATAAGGGATTGTCCCTTCTCTCTGAAGCGGCTGGATTTTACCAATGGATAAATGTAAGTCCCTGGATCTGCACTTGAGCACCAGCAACAGATCACTTTAGAGTACTGGAGTTTGTGCAGTAGAAAACTGGAAGTGTATGGGGGGGTGGGGGGAATGAACAGCAGCTCCCTGCCTTGCATGCACTTTAGAATCATGGGGGCACCACACCCCTGGAGACTCTGATTTGATAAGTCAGGGGCTTGGCTAGGACACTAGCGCTAACATGTACAGCCAAGCTAATATTGCTGGTCCAGGTTACGGTGGGGTAGCTGAGTTACAAGCAAATAATACATAAAGATAGCACTATCCATCACATAGCTCTTTCTTTGAAAGCGGAACATGATTTGTATCATAATTCACTAAGATTTGGATCCCTGTCCTCTTTGACTGAGTGGACCATGGTGTCTGACCTAGCCAGACATCATAACAGACTGTCTCTTTAAGTAAGTATGCACCAAAACAGGTCTTGCTTAGTCAGCACTCACTCAGAGAACAGCTCCCTGTATGTTCCAGAACATTCCAGGACCCACTTGTTTCTACAATGGAGGCTCTCTGTACAGCTCTCTTCCTATAGGCAAGCAAGGGGCTGCTCTCTCTCTGAGCATGCTGACTTCCCTCTAGCCACACCATGCACAACACCTTCACCCCACATGCAGCGCCAACCCTGCAGCAGGTTGGACAGGGCACATTTCCCCAACCTGCTTTAAATGTTGTAGTGTTAGATGTTTAACATCAGTTCCAGTGGGAGTGTTCACCAGAAAATCCCCAAGTTCTATAAACCCAGATTTAGGGGTTTGGAGTTGGGTTTTATTTTTGGTTGATTTTTTTTTATACAATTGTTGAACATAACAATAGACTTTCTGGGCATGAATGAGATGTAGTTAAATTTGATCCAGGCCCTCATTCTCTGCAGTCTCCTCACATTCTCATTCTAGAGACATCAAAGAATTCATAGTTCTTTGTGTGCCTGCACATACACACATAACACATATACACACACATCAAGACTACCCGACTTTTCATTCAGACTTAGGATGACAAAGTATGACCCGATCTGGAAACTCTGTATTGTTATAAAAACCCACACATTAAAAAATTTAAAAAAGACTGATTCTCAAAAGAGAAGGTAATTCATCAGCCAGTAGCTGGGTGGACTTGGGGAAGGAAAGCCACTATCTTCCCAGCATTAATAGAATGACATCACATGGAAAGCCATCATCTCTGACAGCATAAGTCAGCCCACTAGTCTCCAACACTACTCAGGCCGCTTTCTTTCCTCCTGTGATTCAGAATGCTTCCCTGCAATCCATGCTATCTGCCACCTCCAACCTCACTGTCCTCGTGCCTTCCCAGCAAGCCATTGAGGACATGGACAAGAATGAGAAAACCTTCTGGTTGTCACGGAACAATATTCCAGCCCTGATAAAGTGGGTGTCATTTACATTTTCCATGTTATGTGACTGGCATCAGTGTTAATGTTCCTTAGTTCAATGAAGAGAAGCCACATGATCCTTCACCTCCTAGGATACCCCTAGCAACCCTCCCCTGGGCCAGGGGAAGTTATCTGTTAACAGCTGACTCTAAACCAAGCACTGTGCTTTGCATATCATCGGTTAACCCTCCCAACACCTCTGAGATGGGTGTTACAATTATTCCCATTTGACAAATGTGAAAAGCAAGGCACAGAGTGGTTAATGACTAATTCCAGCTAAGGCCGATCACTTCGCGGGGGGAGAATGTGAAGTTTGAGTATGGTAGTCTGGCCCCAGGGATTATCCTCCTGTTCAGTGGTACTACCTGGTACATGAATATCTGACTGTGACCCTTATGATCTGGTGCTTTAGATATCACACACTACTAGGCACGTATGGAGTGGCCGATCTGCAGATCCTGTCGTCCTCTGCCATGCTAGCAACATCCTTGCAAGGAAGCTTCCTTCACCTGGACAAGGCAGACGGGGTAAGAGCACTGTCGTCTGGCTGTCTGGAGCACAGTACCTTTACTCATGTAGTCCTCTCTGGATTTCTGTGATGGAAATTTCCAGATATGAGCACAGAAAGAATAGAAGCCTGTGTGAACATCACCCAGTTGCAACAATGATCACACACACACACACATTTAAAAAAACAAAAACAGAAAAACAACTAGGCTACAGCAATATATTCATTAATTTTCTTGTCACTGTGATCAAATAATTGACAAATGCAACTTAAGGGTTTGTTTTGGCTCACAGTTTGAGGCGAAGTCACGATGGCAAAAGCTTAAGGCATTGTCTACATCAGGAGAGACTGATAGGGAGCTTGGCTAGCTGTCTACTTTTTATGCAGTCCAGACTCCAGCCCATGGACTAATGTCCCTGATATTTAATGTAAGTCTTCCCACCTCAATTAACCCAATTTAAAAAGTCTCTTGTAGACATGCCCTGGGGCTTGTTCTACTGTGATTCTAGATCCCATCAAGTTGACAACCAGTATTAGCCATCACAAAAGGGAAAATCAGTTTATGTAACAGAGGGTCACTGGGTTTATCAACCACACTCCACGGCAGGCCCTGTGCCCAGTAGTTGACCAATTAAAAAAACGAACCCCATGTTTCTTTGGGGGAGGTGCTTTTTGTTTTATTTTGGCATTTTTTTTTTATCTTCCTGCCTTTTTGTTTGCTTTAATTTTCATTTTTGTGTTTTTGTGGTTTCTTTTTAAGAGAAAAAGAATATAAAGCTAGGTCGGGAAGGAAGTGGGGAGAATCTGGGAGGAGTTGGAGAAAAGGGAAAGCATGATAAAATATACTGTATGAAAAATTTTTAATAAAAGAGAAGAAAAAAAGACTAGCTATCGGAAGCAGTGATCCAAATGCAGACCATCGAGCTCCTCCTGACATGACCAGGGAAGGGTAAAGGACAGTCAATGCCATGACTTTGATTCTGATGCACAGTTAAGTAAGGCTGGTGACCCCTAACCTCCTAGTGGAATCATCACCAGTAACTGGATGTCATGTAAGTTAGCTAGACTGCAAGCCTATAGTGAGTACCTACTCTGCACATGCATGTGTCATGAGTACCTACTCTGCACATGCTTGTATCTTAGGTACCTACTCTGCACATGCATGTATCTTGAGTACCTACTCTGCACATGCATGTATCTTGAGTACCTACTCTGCACATGCATGTGTCATGAGTACTTACTCTGCACATGCATGTATCTTGAGTACCTACTCTGCACATGCATATATCTTGAGTACTTACTCTGCACATGCATGTATCTTGAGTACTTACTCTGCACATGCATGTATCTTGAGTACTTACTCTGCACATGCATGTATCTT
>CABHPQ010161573.1:22012-34587 GCA_902168405.1 Peromyscus aztecus | reverse complement strand
GCACATGCATGTATCTTGAGTACTTACTCTGCACATGCATGTATCTTAGGTACCTACTCTGCACATGCATGTATCTTGAGTACCTACTCTGCACATGCATGTGTCATGAGTACTTACTCTGCACATGCATGTATCTTGGTGACAGAGCCAGGGCAGTGGCCATGGAGGAGTGGAATTCCAGAGAAACTGTTGTCTGGCACTCCTGGAGTCTGTCAAAGCTCACATGCCAATCAGATGGGGGAGTCTGGCTTCAAGGCTGTGAGTGGTTGAAGGTCTTCCCCTGAGTTGAACAAAGTGAAGGTTCTAGCAAACAGTGGGAACTGCTGCAACCCTGAGTCATCAGCCATGGGCAGAAATGTCTTGGAACTTCCCAGCTTCCCTTTCAGCCTGTGAGCATTAGGAAAAGAATCCACTGAGTTGAGTCTAAACATGAGGCTCATTGGCTGACGTAGAAAGCAGAAAACTCTAACACATGCTTCCATAGATAGTTTATAAATTTTCCTTTGTAAATCTTTGGAAATTCCAATGACGCTCATGTTATATTCTGAATTGTTTAAATAAAAATATGAGATAAAGATTTTGGGTACAGTTGGGCATGGTAGAACATGCCTTTAACACCAATCCTGGAGAAAGCAGAGGTAGGCGGATCTCTTGTGAGTTCAAGGCCAGCCTGGTCTGTACAACAAGTTCCAGGCCTGCCTGGGGTATACAGTGAGACCTTGTCTCACAAAATAAATATGTTTTATAAAAGCTAATGGCGTGAAGGTGCAGCTGGTGAGAAAGAACACTCTGGAGTGTTGCACAGCTGTGTCTATCTGCTTAATAACACTACAGTGTATAAATCAAATAGATGAGCCCAGCTTCCTGCTGTGGAACTGTAATCCCAGCTACTCCAGAGGCCGAAGCAGAAGGATTACAAGTTCAAGGCTTCCTGGGGTACAGAGTGAGGTCACGGCCAGCCTGGGCAACTTAGAGTCCCTGTTTAGAAATGAAGAGTAAAAAGAAGGTTGGAGATATAGCTCAGTGGAAGAGCACTTGTGAAGTCCTACATTCAACCTCCAGTGCTCCCAGATAAATCAATCAAATAGCTGGAAGAGGGGATTTGAATGTCGTTATTCCAGGAAGAAATAGATGATTCAGATGATCCTAATTAGATCACTGCACAGTGTATATAATATACTGAAGTACCACACTGCATACAAAAGGTAGGGATTGTTATTGTTTATTAATTTACAACATGACTTCATGTATACTCTTACAGTATAATTACTGTAGTCAGGCTAATCCATTGGTGTTCCAAACCAGTAATTTTCTTAGCAACATTAATATCCACCTTGGCATGGCCATCTAGGATGCAAGATAAATCAGTCAAAGTCCTGACCTAGAGGAGATAACCATCAAACACACATTTTTCTTAAGTTCATTCCTGTGTCTATTACAATAAAAATATCCCATTTTAACAAAAAGAGATGTGAGCCAGGTGGCGTTGGCACATGCCTTTAATTCTAGCACTCGGGAGACAGAGCCAGGCGGATCTCTGTGAGTTCGAGGCCAGCCTGGTCTACAGAGCAAGCTCCAGGACAGGCACCAAAACTACATGGAGAAACCCTGTCTTGGGGAAAAAAAACAGAAAGTGATGTGACAGGTGGCCTGATTTGTTTCCACAACCTCTGCACATGGAATTTGCATGCTTGGAGTTAGGCAAGTGTCCCTCCTCCCTAAGATCTGGATCTGGGAGGAATTGCAAACAGAGGTCACAGTGGGAAAAGAGGAAACCAAACTGACTAGAGCTCAACTGCTCTTGACTGGTAGACAGTCAGTCACTGTCTATAGGACCCAAAACTCTGGTTACTGCTGCTCAAAAGGCAGGAACCCCCAAGTACACTCACCTTTCCATTGCTTTTGCACTTGCAGAATATCACAATTGAGGGGGCATCCATTGTGGACGGTGACAACGCGGCCACAAACGGAGTGATACACGTCATCAACAAGGTAAAGATGCCCCTACCCACGAGGTGGAGTTGCTTCCCACTCTGTGATGTTTTCCTACACAGTGCGGTTTGGGGCAAATAAAAGAAGTTAGACTTAATATCAAATGACCCTTCATTCTCTTGGCTAGACCCTCATGGAGACTCCGTTCCTTCAGACGCGGCTATAACCCACACCACCTGTAATGGCGCATGTGCAGGCTCCTGTCACACGTGGGCCTCACATACATATTCTCTCGTATATGGAAACATCTTAGGAGGTGCAAGTCTAAAACCAAGCACAGGGGGAAAGCAATTGGTTATCACTGTTCACTCCCTTCCCTGCACTACTGTAGCCTAAAAAAATGGGGGACAGAAAAATCTGAGAAAAAAAATAGGAAAGCACAGAAAAACTACCATAAGATTTTCATTTTTCACCTAAGTCCCAATTCAATAGTCTTCATAGGTCTGAAAAAGAAGAAAAAACAGGAAATGGGGTTGTAAGCCAACCCATAATTTTCAGTTACTATATTAGGGTCTTTATTTTAAAAGAGATTTCGAGTATACTGGAAACTTTCAGAAGGTGGAGGGCTAAGGGAACAATTAACTGCATTTTAATTAAAACTGTTCTCAATTTTTAAAAGCTATAGCGCAACTATTTCTGTTCAAAAGAGAGGCTATTTGTGAGTCTCCATGTTCATCAAAGTCCTTCCGCTCCTTCTAGAAGCTTAAAATGCACTCCTTCTGCATTATCTAGAAGCTTAAAACACACACTGTTCAGCAGGAGATTCAGCACTTAGGGGAAATTATGACTCCATGTGATACCAAGAGACAAAACTGCTTATCAACAGTTGGTCTAGTCTTAGCTTTCTGGAGTACTAAAATATATTTATCAAAAAAAATTCATTAGTTAAAAAAAGAAACCTAACATTGGGCTGAGGCAATGGCTCAGTGGGTGAAGTGTTGTCACACAAGCCTTGAAGAGCTGAATTCAGATCCAGTATCTATGTAAGGGAGCAGAACGGGAAAGCTCCTTAACCAGCCAGCCAGTCCAGCTGAAATATTGAGCCCTAGGCTCAGTGAGCACAAATACACACACATTCACCTCTTCTCTCACGTATTTTTGATGGACAACTTCCTTAGTAAGATAGTACCTCAACCCACCTCTTACTCTGAGCTTATTACCACGGGACAGTAAGTCCCAAGCCTTCTGTGGTCTTCCCACACAGCCCATGTCTACAGAGTAAATGAACGCTAAAGTGATGTCTGAGTTTGAGCTCTTGACTAGCTGTATAATCTTGTAGAAGTCATATAGCCTCTCTGAGCCTCATTCATCTTCCTTTGTGAGGATTAAATACACTCTCTACTTCAGGGCTTCTACTAAAGGACCCTCATTAAATGGTTTGATTCCCTCTTCCTTTGAAATCCCATGATTTTTCTGTATAGAATTTATTTGGCATAACCATCAATTGTCCTATACTGATGCCTGTTTCCTGAGACCCTTCAGTGACTATATCCTGGGAGGCATGTGGCTGCATCTCTGTGTCCCTCTTCAGAACAAGCACTTTGCTCTATTATGATAATTGGAATTTCTGAAGGTCCATTAGGTTCCAGGCACTGTGGGAAGTGTCACACCTACACCTGGTGTCCCTTGTATTTTTTTTTTTCAACACTAAGACGCTGAGTGCTATATTGTCCTCACGTCACAGATAAGACAACACTCCAAGTTAAGTAACTGGGTTAAGGAAGAATTGATATGAACATGAAGTTTATGATTGTTCTCTTCTTTGCCCCTGGATTTCACAGCTCCCTCACAAACTCCTGTCAATTGGAATCCTGCCTCCTTAGTTAGCACCATTATGTACAGTTGTGGACTGTGAGCTGCATAAAGGTGCTTGGCCAAAAGGGGGAGTGGAACTCAAATCCAGCCCACAGTACTTCGCTTTGTATTCACTAGAGTTTTTTTTGTTGTTGTTGTTGTGTTTTGTTTTTTGTCTGTTTTTTTTTAAACTCCTCCTCAAGAAGGGGTAGCTTTTATGAAGTCTGCCTTTATAAATGTATTTTGTTGTTATGACATGAACATAAAGCCATCAAGGTCTAGCAGCCCATCTCCTCACAGCTCTCAAATCTGTCATGCCTATCTAATCTGAAGTGCCCCACCCCACCCCACTTTGGTTCTGTTAGATTATTGGGGAAACTGTAGAAACAGAAGCGGAAAGAAAGAGAAACTAGGTCCAACCTTAGGTGGGGTTTTAGGGTTTCTGTTGCTGGGATGAAGTACCATGACCAAAAAGCACGTAGGGAGGGAAGGGGTTATTTGTCTTACACTTCCCTATCACTGTTCATCATCAAGGGAAGTCAGGACAGGAACCTGGAGCTGTGCAGAGGCCATGGAGGAGTGCTGCTTACTTTCTTGCTTCTCATGGCTGCTCAGCCTGCTTTCTTATAGAACCCAGGACCAGCAGCCCAGGGATGGCACCATCCACAATGGGCTGGGCCCTCCCCATCAATCACTAATTAAGAAAATGGCTTACAGGCCTGCCTACAACCTGATCTTATGGATGCATTTTCTTGAGGTTCCCTCCTCTCAAATGACCTTAGCTTGTCAAGTTGACATAAAAACTACCCAGCACAGGCAGGACCATGTTTATTCATGGCAAGAGGCCATCGTGTCACCCATTTGTGTGGATGCCAAAAAAAATGCTACATAAAATGGGATACAGCCCCTTATATGGGCGGAAACTACTACACCATAGTCTCTTCCTTCTGGAGCTGCTTGGTCTGGCCACAGGGGAAACAGGAAAACGTAATCTTTTAGCAGGAAACTATCATTCCTAACTCTAAAAGGATATAAAAATACACAGCAGGGCTGGGCAGTGGTGGCACACGCCTTTAATCCCAGCACTCGGGAGACAGAGCCAGGTGGATCTTTCTGAGTTCGAGGCCAGCCTGGTCTACAGAGTGAGATCCAGGTCAGGCACCAAAACTACATGGAAAAAACCCTTTCGGGGGCGGGGGGGGGGGGGACACGACACAGCAGGGACATTATAGCTGTTTTTCGCTGAGGAGGGTGTTTGCCAGAGGGGGTAGTTCTGGGAGTCCTCTGGTCATATTATCAGGGGGAGAGTCTTAACTTGATGGGTTACAATAGATCATGCAATTGCTGTCTGGCATTCTTGAAGAGACTTGGAAAATAATTATTAGAGAGCTATAAGCAGATGACTCGGTAACAGAATTAAACCAAATGATTTTCTGGGAAGGTTGTGGTATAGCGAGGAACAAAGGCGGGGGAAACAGTAGGTCGCTAAGAGGAAATGGGAATAGAGTTAATTTAGAGTGTCAGTGACTAGTCCCTTTGCCAGGACTGCTGTACTGAAATAAGCTAGAAACAGCAGGGAGCTACAGAGCATCAAAGGAAGGGAACCAGAGAAAATAGAAGACTGATGTAAAGAATTGTATCAGGCCTGGGGTAAAAGGGATGAGTCCTCTTTAGCCAGTTTCTCCACAGCACCTAAAAGATCTCTTGCAGATGTATCAGGAACAAGGAGAGCTGTTTAAGATGAGAGGTATTTGGGAAGCTTACAGAATATTTTATTTATGTATAGAGCGAAGTTCAGTAAGTAAAATATTTAAAGGATAGGGCAAAGACATAAGAATGAGGATAGTGAGGAAGAAAGGAGTGATCCAGAGAAGAAAGTTCCCAAAACTCAGAAATGTTTCTGTCTCCCTCTAATCTAGGTGCTAGAAACAATCTGTCTGTAAAGAACCAGATAACAAATATTAAGTGTCCAGGTCCCCTGATCTCTGGTACTATTCAACTCTGCCTTTGTGATACATAATCAGCCTCAGACAACATGTAAAAGAAATTTCTAAGATTGTGTTCTAAAATAAACTTTATTTTTTTTTGGCAGTGGTATAACAAATTTTAATTCACAGTAGACATTCTGAAAATAGGTAAAAACAGTAACAACGAAAAATTCTAACTAGCTCTCAGAATTGACAAGAGTGTACCAATAGTCATAGCAGATTCACAACTGCCTGAATGCATGTTACATACATCACATGCAAATGCTACATTTTAAAAAAAATCCATATAGCAACACTAATGCTTCCTGGAGCCCTGCACTCTGGGCACTTCACCTGAAGGGAGACAAGCTCCTCTTTCTCACATCAAAGGGCAATGATTCCACCTAATATTCCAATGTAGGCAGGTCAATCTCCTGGTCAAGGACTATGCCTAGAAAAGCAGGCTCACCCTAAACCATGCTAATGAAATAGATGTAAAAATGAATTCTTTGTACTAGGAGCCTAACTCAGGATAGTTAAGTCTATTAGTAAACAGGTACTACTTCCTCCCCATTACAGTTTCTCATTCCAAAATAGGGCAGAAAAAAAACGCCAATATAGTAATGAGATTGGGGGGAAAAAAGTTTTTTTAAAAAAAAAGAGGAGGGACTTTAAGAAATATCAAATATGAGTCTTTTCTATCAAATACTATAAAACTTGTGTTTAGGACAAGGAATTAAGATTTTTTTGTCTCTCCCATCTTATAAGATTTGCAAATGTTTTAACCCCCCCCTCCACAAATAAAACTTTTATTTACTCAATGGTACTATTCCTACTCTAGGAATTTGATAGTCTGAAGCAATGACCCTTCTCTCCTTGGCACAGTGACTTCTTTTCCCCCTTCCTCCAGTAACTGTGTACCAATTCTTTTCAGACTTGTCAAAAGAGTAAGATTGTGAGGTCAGCCCCCAGCTAATGGGAAAAAGACACAATCACCACCTTCCTCAGAATAAAAACCAAGTACACTTCCTCTGTCTATGTGTGTTCCCTCTTCCTGAGCACACCTTCTTGATCCAAAGTAGTTTGCTTTGCCTGGGGGAGGGGGCCAATTAAACCAGACCTAAGTGGGCTGGTCTGCATTAACCGTGCACAATGCCAGTGCTTTATATTGTGTGGAAAACACAAGGTTTGGTATCCATAGAACAGTAATACAGCACAGATTCCTTAGCAGTGCCTGAACTACTCAACTGGATACCTGAGCCAGAGGAAATGCCATCTTCTCAACTCTAACACATCAACTAAGTTATTTCAGTCACAAAGACAGAGCTCCTGCTCTACCCCTTTTACCCTAAAATTGAAACCTGTCCCCCATTTCAAGTAGGGTCCACACACAGGGACAAGAATACATGTGTCCATGGATGGCCCTTTCCTCCAACCTGTTTATGAGCAGTTCAAATAAGAGAGAGTTCTATGTGTATCTTCTCAATGTCTATTCTAAAAGTGCCAAAAATTTATTGTCTTATCTTTTAATGGAGAGATGACTTGCACTATAAAGTTCATGCTAGAATGCATTCCTGCCTCTACAAATGCTTGATTTATAAAATAACACTTATTATTACCTATATACAAGATCCTGAGATAGGGATATTTTTAATAACAAAAACATTTGGGTTTTTCTATGAGTTGTATTTTTTGAGACTTTCAGGACAAACATGAAAATATAAATCAAAATTATAATAGTGTAAGCAAATATTAACAGAAGTTAATGTTCAAGACTGAGTTCTTTGTCAGGCAGTGGTGGCACGTGCCTTTAATCCCAGCACTCAAGAGGCAGAAGCAGGCAAGCCCAGTGTACATAGTGAGTTCCAGGACAGGCAGTGCTGTTACACAGAGAAACCCTGTCTCAAAAAAAAACCAAAAAAAAAAAAAAAAAGCAGCTGGAGAGATGGCTCAGTGATTAAGAGCACTGGCTGCTCTTTAGAGGTCCTGAGTTCAATTCCCAGTACCCACATGGTGGCTCACAAACATCTATAATAGATCTGATGCCCTCATTTATCATGCAGAGCACTCATATATAAAATATAAGTAAATCTTAGAAAGCCATACACATTACAGTGCTCCCTTCTCTAAATGGCTGTGTCCTTAGCTGCTGCCTATAATGCTCCAGGGCAATATTTTTATTTACAACTAATCATTTACAAACAAGCGAAATTTCCTAAAAGGATAAGACAAGTATTTGTAGACTTCAGGTCTGTACCATTTGATATAGAAGCTACTAGGAAAATAAGCCATATATGGAATATCAAAACTTAATTCACATGAGGGAGGGAGAGGGAATGACACTTAAGAGTAACTGCTAAGAGACTGAACTACAGGAATCAGTACATCTGGAGTAGCATTTGCTTCTTACCTAAGTCTTCCTGAGCACCTGAAACACCCAAAGCCACCGAAACCAATACAACAGAGCAGAGAAGGGTTCCAAAGTCAGCTCAAGCTAGCTACTGCCTAGGACTTTAAGCTGAGCTTTTGGGTTCACACTCAAAGTTCAGTCTGTGTTTAACATTTTTAAGTACAGACATATCAAAGCCTAGAAGTACCGAGGGTCTGTGGACTTCTATTGCTTTCAAGCAAGTGTATCTTCTTGTTCCAAAAAACAAAGCCACATTAATTCTTTCCATCTTCAAGAATAAAGACAACAGTTCTACTTCTTTTCGGCTAGGATATGGTTTCTTATGGAAATACTCTCTAAGAAACTGCTTTTTCTTCTCATAGGAGTAGTCTTTGTATTTTTTAGGATCTAATGCTAGGATCTGAAGTAAATCATCATTGGCCACCAGTCCATTAGTTGTACTTTCATTCCTCTGTCTCTTCAAAGACATAGCACTAGTCCCTTCCTCTGGACCTGATGCTGCATCACCCTTTAGTATGAGCAAGGGAACTTTCTCATCTCTCTTCTGGTCCTCTGCCACCAAAGGGCCATCTTGCTGCTTTCTCTTTAAAGGACAGGTAGAATCAGGAATCCTTTCCCCATTGATGAACTGCAGTTGACTGCTCTCAACAAAACTCGACCCAACTTGCAGGTCTGAGCTGTTGTTTTTGGCAGCATGTTCACAGTGCAGCAAATGACGAGTGATGGCTGCCATAGTCAAGCTTCCAGGGTAGACCCCACAACAGTGGACACACTTGAAGGCAGGAGAACTGAGCACTGCATAGGCTATTGGCATAATATGGTGTCTGTCCTTCAAATGTAACATATAGGCATCGGCTATCATGAATGTGCTCAAACAGAGAGGACAGGTCAGCTCTTGTTCGCTGAGACACTTAGGTACAACCTTAATCTGAGGCCTCACCTTAATATATAAGGGAACCAGTGATGTAGAGTATATCCCTGAGAGGATAGCCAGGAAGACTTCCTGTTCTCCAATCTTCTCTCTTGGCAGAGTGATGATGAAATCAAGATAGGGGAATAACGGGTCACCATTAGCATCCAGGCTCAACTGGGAGCCCCTGTTACTGTAATCCAAAGACAGCTTCTTCTTCCTAAGGTGTTTAATTCTGCTATGCTCCAAGAGACCCTGCATGTTGTGGAAAGTGCATGAGCAATACAGGCACCCCAAGCCATGTGTGAATAAGTGGTACATTAGCTCCTCCTCTGAGACTAGGCATTTGCAGGAGAGGCAACGCATAGCCTTCTCCCTTGTCCACTTAAGAAATGGTGCACACACTGCCAGCTTTACTGGTTCAAGTTTCTCACTGGAGTTGGACTCGCTTTGTTTGTGAGCCACTTCCATGTGAGCCTGGAAGACATCGAATGGGAATAATACATTGCAAACTGGGCAGGTTTTCCACTGCTTGCCCTGTCTGACAACCACATTCATATCCACATCAGGTGAAGAGATCTGAACAAATATGCCCTGGTCTGCAGTGTCCACCAGCCCTCGTGAGGAGGACAAGCTGGGTAGAGTATTAGACATCTGTGGACCCACACTAGGGGATGGGAATTGGTTGGACACCTGGGATGGAGTGACAGTCACGAGGCCAGCACTCTGAGAAATAGGTAGAGTGACAGACCCTGGATCCAGCATGTAAAGGGGTCTCCCATTAACCTGTGTCCCTGTTGGAAGGAGCTTCCTGAAAGCAGAGCCTGACTTGAGGAACATGTCGTTCTGTGAAGTTTCAGCTCTCACTGACTGGTTCACCTGCAGGATGCCAGTGCCAACAGACTGATTGAGCTGAAGCACACTGGGTCTAACTGGTGGACCTGCAGGGAGGTCTCCTGATGTAACAGGCTGACCAAGCAGAGGAATACCAGAGCTCACACCCTGGTTCACAGCGACATCTGAGATCACCAGCTGTTTGGGGGACAGCAACCCAGATACCACTTGATCTGCAGGGAGAACTCTAAAGGATACTGTCTGACAAGAGGGGAGAACCTGTGATGAGACTGTCTGGCCTACATGGAGAACCCTGGACTGGACTGCTTGACCAGTGGGAAGGGCCCCAGAAGCTGCTGTCTGTGCAGGAATCACAGAAGCAGGGGTTATCTGACCTTCAGGAAGGACTGCCAATGAGACCACCTGGCCCACAGAAATTGTTCCTGGTGATGTGGTCTGCAGAACCCCAGGACTGACAGAAAGACCAGAAGATAGGGTACCAGGCCTGATCAGTCTGCTTGTGGGCTCCACTGGCCTGCTTGTAGACCCAGTTGATCTGACTGGAGGTCCTGCTAGTCGACTTGCAGATCCAAAGGGCTGTGTCAGGGGTAAAATCTCAAGTTGGATGGCTTGACTCATTGGGACATTGCTCATTCCAACAGACTTATTCACAGGCCCAAGTGGCTGACTCATGGGTAGTGCAGGAGTGTCTATAGGCTTATTAGATGAAGCCCTGCCTGAGAAAAAGACAGCTGAATGAGCTGAAGGCTTCCGTGTGAGGCTGATCTGGCCCACTGGTAGAGGGCTGGAGACAAAAGCCATGTCGGACTGGACAGCAGCAGATGGAGAATGGGTATGGCTCCAGGAAGGACCTGGGACCCCCACCAGTGGCTGTACACGGGCAGAGGTCACAGGTTGGGCCAAGGTCACTGGCTGCACCATGGCTGGACTTGGAGTATTCTGTGACAAGGCAAGGTGGGACCAAGGTGGCTTTGCTGGAGCAGCTGTATGTGGAACACTGCTGTTTGGTGGCCTGGACAAGCCTGCCTGTGACTTTGGAGCAATGGGCATTTGCTTCAGAAGCCCAGTCCTCTTGTTGTGTTCTGAAATCACAGACCTCAACTTATTCTCCAAATCTTTGTGAACATCTGATGTCAAAATATGGGACATCAGATCATCCTGGCTGCACATACTGGCACCACACTTTTTACAATAGTATCTTTCAGGTGGTAGAGTATTTGTCACAGAAAGAGTATCACTGGCTTTTGGCTGCTGCTGTTCTTCCTTAGGCTGAAAGCCAATGTAGGCATTAAGTAAGGAGTGAAAATGGGTGATCAGCACATGCTTCTTCATGCTACAGAAGGAAGTATTGGAAAATTTACATTTTAAACATGTGAAATGTTTTATATAACCCTTCAATGACTTCCCACTGCCTGGAACTTTCTCCTTGGGGCTGTGAACATTCCCAGCTGGCTCATGGAATAACCAGAAGTGCGTGCTCACCACATTAGGCCGTGAAGCAAATGAACAATCTGGACACTGGATCTGCAGCTCTTGGTCTGCCTCATCTTCATGGCAACGATGCAAATGGTTTTTGAGAGAAGCAAGCACATCTGCTGAGTATGAGCAAAGGCTGCAGCAGTATGGCTTGAGTCGGTATCTCATTTTCTTTGTCAAATGTCCCCTTGGAGCAACATCTGGCCAAGATGTATTATAAAAGTACCTGTCTCCTGGGCCAAAGCCTTCTAGGTCCCTCGACAGTTCTTTGCAGTTGTCAAGTCCAATCTTCAGAAGAATGCTCTTCACCCATGGCCGCACAGTTCTGATGTTGTCCAGATTTTCCACAGGAACTTGAAACATTTTTGAAATGTTCTGCCCTGCAATAAGGGAGCCTCTGCCTCAGTGCCACAGCTCTCCACCTCAGAGGTGGGAACCCGGCCTGTACCCGCCTCCTACTGCCTCCCCCACCATGCCCTCCAGCAACACAGTGGCGTCCTGACAACCTTCCCCGGCCTCCAGTCACACACTGACTTCCGGTCACACACTGACTTCCGGTCACACACTGACCTCCGGTCACACACTGGCCTCCAGTCACACACTGGCCTCCTGCTCCCCCTTCCCCGGCCTCCAGTCACACACCAACCTCCAATCACACACCAACCTCATGCCCGCCCTTCCCCGGCCTCCAGTCATACACTGGCTTCGCGCCCATGACCTTCCCCGGCCTCCTCCAGTCACACACTGACTTCTGGTCACACACTGACCTCCAGTAACACACTTCTGGTCACACACTTACTTCCGGTCACACATTGACGTCACGCCCGACCTTCCCGGCCTCCAGTCACACACTAGCTTCGCACACCGACCTCCAGTCACACACCGACCTCCAGTCACACACTGACTTCCGGTCACACACCGACCTCCAGTCACACACTTCTGGTCACACTTACTTCTGGTCACACACTGACGTCACGCCCGACCTTCCTCGGCCTCCAGTCACACACGAGGTTCGCACACCGACCTCCAGTCACACACAGACCTCCGGCCACACACTTCTGGTCACACACTTACTTCCGGTCACACACTGACGTCGCGCCCGACCTTCCCCGGCCTCCAGTCACACACTAGCTTCACGCCCATGACCTTCCCTGGCCTCCAGTCACACACT
>CABHPQ010161573.1:3090-22002 GCA_902168405.1 Peromyscus aztecus | reverse complement strand
ACACTAGCTTCACGCCCATGACCTTCCCTGGCCTCCAGTCACACACTGACTTCCGGTCACACACAGGCCTCCAGTCACACACTGGCTTCCGGTCACACACTGACCTCCGGTCGCACACTGGCTTCCGGTCACACACGGTCACACACCCGCCTCACACCCGCCTCGCACCCCGAGCCCCCAAGTCCTCACTTACACGCCGCTCCTCACGCCGCTCTCACGCCGCTCCTCACGCCGCTCCTCAGCTCGTGGTCGGAGCCGCTCACCACCAGCCGTCTTCCAGCACAGGCGCGAGAAAATGGTGCCCGAAGGCCTCAGGAAGTGACGCCCCCTCATTTGCATACTTGCACCAGGCAGCCAATGGCATGAAGAGAGCTTGAGGGCCCTCCTGGGCCTCGGCTCCTCCCCTTCCGCTCTCGCCCTTCTTCCGGCCGCTAGGGCGCTCCCCTGGGGACGTGGTTTCCGCTGACGCCCCGCGGTCCTAGCGCCGGCTCCTGGCACGTGCTTCGCTCCTCAAGGGCGCGACGCAGACCTCAGATCCGCGTCTCCACCGCCTGCGCCACCCCGCGCCCTCGATCACGTCAGTCCGGGGCCGCAGGCAGAGAGAGGGTACGTGTTCCAGCGTTAGGCTGCCCGTTTGACAAGGCTCTAGAATGAGAAGCCCGAGCTGGTTAGCTCGGCCAGAGGGTCAGCCGTGCGGGGCTTGTGAACTGTGGAGCCCGGGTGCACCAGCTAGAGGACCATCCCGTGTGCACCAGCTAGAGGACCGTCTGAATGGGCAGGGCCTGGTTGGGAGATGGGGAGGAGGAGCAGCAGCGTGTACCCACTCTCTTCACAACCGAACCGGGGGTGGGGACCCGTGCCTGTCAACCCATCATTCAGGGAGCTGAATCCGGAGGACCTCGGGAAGTTTGAAGCCAGCCTGCACTACATGGAAGATCTTTTTCAAAAATGGGAAATTAAAAAAAAAAAGGAGGGGTTCAAACAGCTGGAGGGGGTTCTCCGTGAGAGACCCCACCCAACCGATTATTTGCCCTGTCTGCACAAGGCCCTGGGCTTCAAACCTAGATCATGTGCTCACACAGCCAGAAATCTAGTTATTTATGTAATATTGTCTTATCTTTTTATTTTTATCAAGCAAAACATTTTTTTATAAGGCAAATTCAGGTCACTGGCGTATGGTAGACTTAAGGTTTCCAGAATAAGAAGTGAAGAATTAACAGGATAAGTTAATGAAAGTTAAAAGGAGTTCCTTAGCGAGATCTATGAAAGAGTCTTTTGTACAAGAGGAAATTTTCTCCAAATGGAGAGTAAGTAAATTTAGTTAGGGAGGAGACTTAAAATTGAGCTAACATTTCCAAGTTTCTTCCAGCGCAGTCACTTTGCATCCTGGGATAACTTGTTCTGTAAATTATCAAAATGTTTTTTAGTCGATTCTGTTAACTGCCCAAAGAACCCAACAGGACTTCCATAGTTATTAGTGAACAGCAAATGGTACCAAAATTTGCTGAATAGAATTTTGGGGCTTCTTTTCCCAGGTGCTGATCCCCCAAAGAAGTCTAACTGGCTCTTTACCAAACCTGCTCACCCGTCTGGACCAGATGCCTGACTATTCCATCTTCCGAGGCTACATCATTGCAAGTACCATGTTCTCTGCATAACCGTCTTGTCAAGCTGCCTGGGGACTGGAATCCCTCACTGGCTGTCCTGTCTTTGCAGCAATACAATCTGGCAGATGCAATCGAGGCTGCAGACGCCTACACTGTGTTTGCTCCAAACAATGAAGCCATCGAGAATTTTATCAGGGAGAAGAAATCCACGTCTCTAGTAAGTGTCAGCAGCAGTAATCAACATTTTCTCTTTAAAATTTGCTTTTATTTTTTAATGGGGTGTGTGAGCTGAGCATGGGTGTGAGATTGTGGGTGAGTGCATGTGTGTGTGTGTGTGTGTGTACAGGTGTGTACAGGTGTGTACAGGCGTGTACAGGTGTGTATAGGTGTGTACATGTATACATGAGAACAGATGCCTACAGAGGCCAATGCAGTTACATACAGAGGTGTTATCACTCTCCTGGAACTGGAGTTACAAGTGGCTGTGAGCTGCCTGATGTGGATATTGGGAACTGATCAAGGGTCCTCCTTGAGAATAGTACCCACATTTAACTACTGAGCCAGCTCTCCAGCCCCATCAATATTTTCAATCCATCAATCATAAGCCATTTCCTGTTTTTGTCAAAATCTGTTCATCCAGCTCTGTATACTTAATAGAGACCCAAGCAGAGACCCTACACACAAACCTCCCCATGTCACAGCAGCCATAAACACAAAGAGAGAGAGAATAAAATATTTAACAGCAAAAAAAAAAAAATTAAGCTGAAAATATGTACCTAGTGTCTGTAAAAGTATGTGTTCTCTTTTTATGTGGAAAAAAATTGGCCTTAAGATCTCATTAGGGATATAAAATAAAATCAGTTGAAAATGTTCATTTGCATATCAAAGAAACATCTATAATTACAGCCCAAACCATTTATGTAGTTAGAAACCACTTGAGCATTTGTTTGTAGATTTTCTCCATGGTGACACTTTTTAATGTCAGAAAAAAATACCCCTTTGGCCACTGCAATTCTTTTTCATTTTTTTATTTATTGTATTTATTGATTTGTTTTTGTATTTTCAAGACAGGCTCTCTCTATGTAATAGCTCTGGCTGTCCTGGAACTCACTCTGTAGCCCAGGCTGGCCTCAAACTCACAGAGATCTGCCTGCCTCTGCCTTCCAAGTGCTGGGATTAAAGGTTTTTTCCACCACCTCCCAACACAACTTTTTTTTTTATTTCAAAAGTCTTTGCATTAATATAAATGAGTGCAGTTATTTTGGATAGAAAGCATATTTCTACTTGGGGATATTTTGTTTTAATGGTACTAAAATACTTAAAATAATTTTCATATTCTTGTCACTAGTATTTTCTATTTTATATAGAAATATGTAATTTTTATGACTTTTATTGCTAAAGCTCACTTTATGTTGAGTTTTTGAAGCTGAAATCTTTGTAATAGCAAAGAAATCATTTTTCAAATCTACTCACTGCTTTCACCATGCCTGTCTAGCTGTCCTTGGCCATCCTACCTGGAAATTCACAGCTCACCTTATTATCTGATACTTCTGTGCCCTGAGGTCTTGCACATGGACAGGGCACCTCTTCTGTTTGCAGTCCCATAGTTCTGGCACAGTAGAGCCGAGTGTAGCCAACTGACTGACTTCTCCTTCTGTGTGTGACACAGAAGGAAGACATACTTCGGTACCACGTGGTCCTGGACGAGAAGCTCCTGAAGAATGACTTGCACAATGGCATGCACCGAGAGACCATGCTGGGGTTCTCCTACCTCCTCGGCTTCTTTCTCCACAATGACCAGGTACATCTTTCTCACAAAACTCAAGAGCAAGTGTCTCTGCTACTATGGACCTTCATCTCTTTCATGCTGGAAGAATACCTCCAGTCCTAAGCCTTATCAACAAGAAAAAGTTGTTTCTGTTTGTTATGCCCAGATGGTGGGGACCCCTAAAAGACCACCACAGAGACAGAATCCCATATGTGAAAGCAAAGAATATTTATTTTCAAACTCCAGAGCCTTGTCAGCCCTGCAGCGGGGAGAGTAGAGAGCCCTGAGCTCAGGCAGGGTAGAGGTTTTATCGTAGCAGAGGTTGGGGTGAGGGGATTTCCAGGGTTCAGGACCCTGATAGGCTGACATTTGTCTAGTGTGTATCCGTAAAACAAATAGGTATGTGGTAGACTCAGGGACATCTGGCCACCTTATCTAATGGTTGGAATGTTTGAGATGTTAGGTACTTCCCCAACCCTAGGTGGATCCCTGGGCAGGGTCAGCTTATGGCTTTTCCTAAGTCTAAGTGTTGCCTGCCAGTAAGCCTGTCACAGAAGCTGTGTCTGGGACTCTAAGCCTGTCATGGCGGTTGTGTGGTCAAGCTGTTTTGGGCCCCCCTACACTATTGAATCAAAAAGCAGTGAATAAACCACATAGTCAATCTCCTACTCTCCTGTCATGTGATCAGCCTTGAGATAATCAGTGTAGCCTGTAACACGAATTGCTAAATGGTCTTACTAATAAAAACCCGGAGCCAGGTATTGGGGTGAATGCTGAAAGATCAGAGAAGCAGAACAAGCCACAGCTAACCTCACCTCGCCGACTTCTCAGCTCAAACTGGAAGCCTCTGAGTCTTCATCTGAATTGATCTCAACTGAACTGCTGCTAAAAGCTTAAAAGCCTAAAAACCTCTAGTTCCTGGTCCTCATGCCTTATATACCTTTCTGCTTCCTGCCATCACTTCCTGGGATTAAAGGCATGTGTCTTTCCCAAGCAAGACATGAGTTCTCAAGTCCTGGGATTAAAGGTGTGTGCCACCATGCCTGGCTCTGTTTCCAGTGTGGCCTTGAACTCACAGAGATCCGGATGGATCTCTGCCTCCGGAATGCTAGGATTAAGGGTATGTGCCACCACTGTCTGACTTCTATGTCTAATCTAGTGGCTGTTCTGTTCTCTGACCCCAGGTAAGGTTTATTAGGGTACACAATATATTGGGGAGACACAATATATCACCACAGTAGCCCTACCAACTGTGGCACTGGAGTCCTAGCAGGAATAGGCACTCTTCAGCTGGTACCACAAACCCAACAGATAGTCTTCAGTTTCCAGGATGGAAAGGAGCTTTGTTTCTCAAAATAACTTGCAGGATGTGGCACTGGCTTCCGGAAATCAGGAGTCTAGTGATATGTATAAACTCCTGCAGTCAAACAAATTAACATTAATATTGTGCAATCACGAGGATTGTGATGTGCTGTGTAATCAGCCACCACACTGGCATTCCAGGGATTTCATCACACAATTTTTTATGAATGCTAAAGGGTTAACATTCATTAAAAAAAAGATTTCATGAAACTAGTTACTATAGTTGTAATATAAAATTCTGCTCATGTAGTTCAAATGCCATATTTTAAAACTGTATGAAAATTTAACAAGAAACTATAATTCTAAAATAAATTATCAGAAGAAAAATTAATTGCCTGACCTACACAATGAGTTGCAAGACAGCCAGTGCTACACAGAGAAACCCTGTCTCAGGAAAAAAAAAGTCACTAAGAACCAGGCTTGGCACATGCCTGTAAGTAATCCTAGGATTACGGAGACTCTCTTTGTGAGGTGTTCTGTTGCTGTGATGAAACACCATGACCAAAAGCAACTTGGAAAAAGGTTTTATTTCACTTTATACTTTCAGGTAACAGTACAACATTGAAGGAGGGCAAGGCAGGGTCTGAAGCAGAGGCCACAGAGAAGTGCTGTTTATTGGCTTGTTTCTGCCTTGCTCAGTTTGTTTTCTTATATACCCAAGGACCACCTGCCCAGAAGTGGTACCACCCACAATGGGCTGGGCCCTCTCACATCAATCATCAAGAAAATACCCTACATACTTGCCTACGGGCCAATCCTATAAAGGCATTTTCTTGATTAAGATTCCATCTTCCAAATGATACTACCTTATGTCGAATGGATATAAAAACTAGCCAGCACAGAGGCTGAGAAAGAAGAATCACAAGTTTGAGGCCATCCTAGGGTAACCTGAGTGTCATGGTTTGCATGAGAATGGCCCCCATAGGCTCATATGTTTGGACGCTTGGTCCCCAGTTAATGGAACTGTTTGGGAAGGATTAGGTGTGGCCTTGTTAGAATAGGTGTGGCAGTGGGCTTTAAAGTTTCAAAAGCTCAGGTCAGACCCAGTCTCTCTCTCTTTCTTTCTCTCTCTCTCTGTCCGTCTGTCCCTCTATCCCTCTGTGTCTGTCTCTGTCTCTCTGTCCCTCTGACTCTCTGTGTCTCTCTGTCCCTCTTTGTGTCTCTGTCTCTCTGACTTTCTCTCTGTCCCTCTCTCACCTTTCATTGTGTCTCTCCCTCTCTCTGTCTTTCTCTGTGTCTCTCTGTCTGTTTCTGTCTCTCTCTGTGTCTCTGTCTCTCTGTGTCTCTTGGTGTTTCTCTCTGTCTCTCTCTCTGTCTCTGTCTCTGTCTCTCTCTCTCTCTCTCTCTCTCTCTCTCTCTCTCTCTCTCTCTCTTTCTCTCCCCCTGCTGCCCATGGGTCAGGATGTAAACCTCTCAGTTATTGCTCCAGCACCATGCCTGTGTGCTTTCCTCCATGATGATCATGGACTAACTCTCCAAAACTTAAGCAAGCCCTCCATTAAATGCTTCATTTTATGACAATTGCCTCTTCACAGCAGTAGAAGAGTAATTAAGACACTGAGCTACATAGCAAGAACTTGCCAGAGAGAGATGGAGGGCAAGCACACTGTATTGGAACAAGCATTTAATTGTGCAATCTTAGAAGCAATAATATTACTTAATCCTTTTTTTTTTTTTTTTTTTTTTTTTTGGTTTTTCGAGACAGGGTTTCTCTGTGTAGCTTTGCACCTTTCCTGGAACTCGCTTTGGAGACCAGGCTGGCCTCGAACTCACAGAGATCCGCCTGCCTCTGCCTCTCGAGTGCTGGGATTAAAGCCACCACCGGCCGGCTTACTTAATCCTTTAAAAAGCTAAAATCTTTAAAAATTTCTTCTCTGATGCCATCATTGAAATAAATAAATTTTTATGTAAACTTGAAAAACATTTATGTAAAAAAAAAAATCCAGCTTTCACCATGAAGGTTGAGCTGTGCTGTTTCAATGAGTACAATATCTACCCCAAACACGGGGGGGGCGCTATGATAGGATCCACGGGAAGGTTTTTCGGTTTCTCTTTTTCCTTGAATCCCATTTTTTTTTTTTTTCAAGACAGGGTTTCTCTGTGTAGCTTTGCGCCTTTCCTGGATCTCACTCCGTAGACCAGGCCGGCCTCGAACTCACAGAGATCCACCTGGCTCTGCCTCTCGAGTGCTGGGATTCAAGGCGTGCGCCACCACCAGCCGGCGGTTTTCCAGTTTCTTAATGCAAAATGCGAGTGCACATTCCTTTCCAAAAGGAATCCTCGGCAGACAAACTGGACTGCCCTCTACAGAAGAGAACACAGAAAGGACAGTCGGAAGACATTCCAAAGAGAAGAACCCGCCGCCCAGTCAAGTTCCAGCAGCTATCACTGGTGCATCTCTTGCTGGTACAATGGCCAAGAGGAATCAGAAACCAGAAGTTAGGAAAGGAGCAGGCTATCAGTGCTGCCAAGGAAGCAAAAAGGCTAAGCAGGCATTCACGAAGACAGCAATGGCTGCTGCTAAGGCCCCTACCAAAGCAGCGCCTAAACAAAAGCCTGTGGAGCCTGTGGAGGTCTCTGCTCCCCGAGTCGGTGGAAAACGCTAACTTGGTAGATCAGAGTTTGAAATAAAATCAATCTCTAACTCTAAAAAAAGAAAAAATATGTATAGCTAGAGCCAGGTATGGTGGCACATGCCTTCAATCCCAGCACTTGGGAGGTAGAGGCAGATGGATCTGTATGAGTTCGAGGCTAGCCTGATCTACAAAGTAAGATCCAGGACAGCCAGGGCTGTTATTCAGAGAAATCCTGTCTCAAAAGACCAAAAATATGGGGTTGGGTATTTAGGTAGAGCGCTTGCCTAGCAAGCGCAAGGCTCTGGGTTCGGTCCTCAGCTCTGAAAAAAAAAAATCAAAAATACAATTTTTAAAAATCTAACTAGAGATTTTTTCAAGGGCTCTTTTACTTTCTTCATTATTTGTAGAATAATCTAATTCCAAACATTTTTCTCCATATTGGTGCTCAGAGTCTAGCAAACACATTTTCCTTTTAAACAAAGTTATTCTTTTTTCCAGAAATAGCAATTATCTTATCGATAGAAAGCTTTCCTTTTGGTTGTTATTTTTCGTCTGTCCCCTATTTCACAGGTAGAGATGAATATTCAAATGCTGTTAACTGAGTTATTTTCAATGTTGTGATGTTTATTTTCTGTTAGCCCAGAAATTTCCTGATTTCTGGAAAGCATTGCTTTTACTTTGTCTGTTCAATGGAAGTACAGGGAAAGTGCTTTCTAATTGAGTAGGTGTGTTTATGTAAAATTTTCAATGCAACCCATAATTCTCCAGATAGATCTCATGATGGAAATGATTCAGACTTTTTAAATACCAAATTAAGTAGGAATACACCAAATGTTCTGCTCTCTGGGTATTCAAAAATAACTCAACATCTTGGAATTCTGGAAATTTGTGCTACAATCACTATTTGAGACTGAATGAGTTTTCCTCATGATTTTCTCACTATTCACTGACCTTGAAACAGCAGTATGGAGCTCAGTCCTCACTTACCCCAATGTCTAAACAGAAGACCACTTTGCTGCCAGACAATCATAAGAGACTGTCGTATTCAGTAGCAATTTCAACCGTGAGAAGTGTTAAGATACCATTTGATATTGTTCTATGAATTTTAAGTCCTCATTGAAGACTAGCACATTATATGCTTTGTGGAATAAGCTTTTTCCCTATCCCATCCTCAATGTCATTTCACCTTTCTAAGAGTTGCTGGGAAACTGGCCACAAGATGGAGATACATTGAGAGATGCATTGCGTTCTCTGTGTCTTCGTTAGGGGAGACACCCATACCTTGTGGACCACCAGACCACAGCGCCGCTGAGCATGTCCATAAAGCCAGCCTGCCAGTGGGCACAAGCCTAAGGACCTTAAGGCAGTAATTTTTAAGCAAACATAAACCAATTAATTTGAGAGATGGAGAATACCCTAGAGATGATTTAGAGCAATGTTTTCCTTTTACAAAGAGGAATGTTGAGGTTCAGGAAAGCAGTTGACCCAATATCACACAGCTTCATGATACCAGTTGCAAGACTATGGACTCCCCTCTTCCAAGGGCTCTTTCAACTACATTGTGGTAGTATCTCCTAGACTGTTGTCATATTGAGGGCCTCTACTTCCTGTCTTCTGCATCTCCCTTAATACCACCTTAATAAGACCATATCTGATTCTCTTGTTCACAGCTGTATGTAAATGAAGTTCCAATAAACTACACCAATGTGGCCACTGACAAAGGAGTGATCCATGGTCTGGGGAAAGTTCTGGAAATTCAGAAGAACAGATGTGACAGTAATGACACCATTATTATGAAAGTAAGTTACAACAAGGGCCAATGGTGAAAGTAGTGGGTTATGGGTTTTTGTTTTTTTTTTTTAATTTTTAAACAGGGGGCCAGGGAGATGTCTCAGTGGGTAAAGACACTTGCCACCAAGTCCAACAATCTGAGCTCAGTCCCCAAGGCCTATATGCTGAAAGGAGAGAAGTGAATTCTGCAGGTCGTCCTCCATACATGTACAGACACACACACACATGCACTTGCACACACACATGCACTTGCACACACAAAAAAATGTAATAGAAATGTTTAAACAATAATAATTTTAAACTTAAGAATTTTCTATTAGGTTATCTTAGTTTAGTTCAAAACCTCCTCATTCGTTATGATTGGCATTGTAGCTCAAAAGTAGAGCACTTGCCTGGTATGCGTGAGGCCCTGGGTTCGATACTGAGTACCGAAAAGGGAAACTATTTAATGAGCATCTCTAATGTGCCAAAAAGAGTACATGGCCATAGAGGACAAGGATGCTCAGGACACAGCCCAGAGCTTCCTAGGCTTGTCATCCGATGGGATGGATGGTACCTAGCGTGCCTGGGGAAGCGTAGAGGGCTATGCTGAGCAGAATTCTGAAGCCCTAGGTCCCCTGCAGAGTGAAACTGTGCTAGGGAGAGGTCCACGGGTCAGCTCTGACAGGTGTTGACTAAGGCTGGTCAACCAGAAAAAGAGTGTGGAAATGGTGAATTCAGTGTGCTACAAATGCAATAGTGCAAGCCTGTCCCTGCAGGCTGCGAGACAGCGTCGTGTCTTTTAGTGATCGTGACAACTGCTGATGTTTATTAGGCATCACTCTACACATTGTACACGTATTAACCCATGCATTCCTCACAACACCCTGAGCAGTAAGGACTTTGTCTCCAATTTACAGAGGGGGAAATGAGCCACAGAGAGGTATATTCACACGGCAGCGTTTGGCAGAGAAGGGATTCAAATCAGGGCAGTTTGGCCCTACTCACTGTCAAGTAGGTACCAATAGCTGGACACAGTGGTAACACTCAAAAGTGTCTGCCAATCTGTCTTTTGTTCTTTGTATGTGTTATTTCAGTGGAGGGTTCCACTACAGCCCTCAGCCACACCATATTTTTGTCAAGACAGGCACTGTGTGTAACAGACACACAGTCTCTTTATCTGACCCAGTTCAGTAAACAAGGGCTCTGGTGCATCAATAAATTGGTGCTAAAGAATACAGATTTAAATAGGTGATGTCTCCCATGCTTTTTGTGGGGAAAGGCTGGGGGGTGGGAGGAAAGACAGGGGAATTTGTGGTTGATATGTAAAATGAATAGAAAATCTCTTAAAAAAAGAAAGGTTATTGCATCCTTAGGACTATTGTAGATGAAAGCAGGTTTCAAACAGGCAAGCCCTGGAGTAAAGAGCTTGTCTCATAGAGCATCAAGGAGGTTGAGCAGATGCTCTCCCCTGATGTTCAGCTCTGTGTTCTAAAACCTACAGCTCCTAGCTCTTACTTGTAGCCTCATTTTGCACTGAAATTAATAACCTTGACATGACCACTTTTTCTCTACACTTTTTACCAAGGGAAGTTGTGGGACGTGTTTCCAGCAACCAATCTGCCCACTTGGAACAAAACCATCCGTAAGTACTTTTATCTTGTTTTGTAAATAAATAAATAAATAAACAAACAAACAAACAAGCAGCCTCCAGAGAAGAGAGACTCCAAACCATCCGTAAGTACTTTTAGCTTATTTTGTAAATAAATAAATAAATAAATAAATGGCCTCCAGAGAAGAGAGACTCCAAACCATCCGTAAGTACTTTTAGCTTATTTTGTAAATAAATAAATAAATAAATAAATAAATAAATAAATAAATAGTTCCAGAGAAGAGAGACTCCAAATTGGAAAGCATGTATTTTCTTCTGTCCCCCTTCCCTCCTTGGTTTAATTCTAGCTTTTTATGTGCAGTGCACTTTTTTAAGGACAGGGCTTATTCTGGCTTCCAGTTTGAGGTTATAGTCCCTGTGTTATGGTAGGGAACTCACGGCCGCAGGAGCATGAGGCAGCTGGGCACGCAGCATCCACAGTCCAGAGTGGGATGGGGTGCTTGTGCTCTGCTCTCTTCCTTTTTATTTTTTTAAATTTCACTTGTTTTTTTTTATTAATGAAATGTATTCTTTGGCAGTTCCATGAATACATAACAAAATACATTCTGATTAAACTCACCACACCCTCTCTTACCTGTCAACCCACACGAGCAAGGCCCTTTCCCACACCCGTGTCTTTTGTCTTGTGTCTTGCTGAGTTTAACCGGGCTGTTAATGTCACCATGGATGTGGGACTGTCCACAGAGCCTGGTGGGAATGTGTCTCTAGCAATGGAGACAACAGAAGACAGTGACTCCCCCCACCCCGTCCATCAATAAGCAGTGGTTTCCTTGGGAGGAGTAGGGCCCCAGGGGCTCCTCCCCCATCCTTGACTGACAGGCCCAGACTTGTGCAAGCCCAGTGCAAACAGCCACCACCGCTGTGAGGCCACGATCGCAATGGCTGTGCCGTGCCCAGAGAACATTCCTCGATGGTCCTTCTCCCTGTTGGTGTGCATCTCCATAGCCTTAAATGCGGGTTTGGGGGGACTAAGGGGGGTTTAGTTCATAATTAAAATAGAGATGGGCCCATAAACCACCATGCAATCCAAGAAAGACTTTTTCCACGTTCACATCTTTTATACTAGCCAGTTAAGGATCGCAGCAAGAGATTCTGTGAGAGAAGACAGTCTCCATGTCCCATAGCCAGCTCCTCCTACCTGGTTCCCTTTTATAATTGAAGTCACAACTGACCTTCTCAAAGAAACAGATGTAAGCATTACAAAGGTAGACATATCTTTAATTACCAATCTGTTTCTTATAGCTAACGACTGTTACAGAGAATAAACAGCCTGTGGCCCCATAGCCTAGTAATAATAATTCGTGGTAAACAGTGAATGCCGAGTCTCTCATTTGGGTTTTAATTTGGTAGTAGATGTTATAAATCTTTATGAGCAAACAGTTCTTTCTTGGATTTGGCAGACTATGAATCAATAAACAAATTAAAGCTTAAGTTTAATGACTGGAAGAATATTTAAGGACTAGAAGAATATTTTTATCTGGCTTTTTTTTAATTCCTCTAAAATTGATTTAGTCTTCTAGAGAAATGTTCTTAGAGAACACTGCTTTACATATAACTTTGGGTTTTGCCAGCTGCCCTGAAGTAGCCAGCACTGTGGGGTTCACTTGTGTTCTTGCTTATGAAGTCGCACCAATGAAGCCACAACCACCTTTGCAGAATATGTTATCGAAATGGGGAAGCTTTCCTCCTAACTACAGCGATGACAGAATCCTTACGGTTTCACAGGGCGAGACAAGGAAATGCATCTATACCATTTACTTCATGGGGAAGCGCTCCGTATTCATCGGCTGCCAGCCGAAGTGTAGGAGAACCATCATCGTGAGTATGTGCAAGCCATCCCGAGCCCTCGGCAGCGGCGCAGTCATTCGTACACTGCGTTTCTCAGGATGCCGCCGTCTGCTGCTCAGCTCATTCTTGTCACCCAGAGTAGCACTGGTCACAAGAAAATGGGGGAAAGCCTGTAAATCAGAAAATGGGGGAAAGCCAAAGCACTCACCTGAGTAAGAAAGAAACTGAGGGTGTGGAAGGTGAAGGGGATGCCCCTGTTCTCACAACACATGCACGTGCGATGAAACTTAACTACATTAATTAGTTACTTAAATGGAACCAAGAGACAAAGGACGTAGTCAGCAAGGGAAGGCAAGGGGTACTTGGCCATTCAGAAAATGGAACCTCAAAACCCAGAATCTCTCAATGTCACTTTGGAATTTTCTGGAAAATTCCTTACAACTTACTGTCCTGCTTCTTCCCTAGAGGATGAGCCCTCTTCTTCTCAGGGGTTATACTGCAGAGCGTGGGGCTGGAGAGAGTTTTGTGTTTTAACATACTTAAGAATAAAGTCATTGAAGCCAAACAGACCTCCTGTGGGGCTTCCCTGAACCACAGTAGGCTCTCAGAGAATGCCAGAGCATCTGCTCCTTCTGTAGATGAAGCACCATCCAGGAGACGGGTCCCTGGTTTGGAGATGCTGAAGGCTTGTTGGGTCCCAGCACTCCGCCAGTATCACCTGTGTTATTCTTTGTTGCTTGGAGCCGGTCAGGAGCACCAGCCCGTAATCCCAGGCTCAGGAAGTAGAAGAAGATGAGATGTTCAAGGCCAGCACCAGCTAAAGGAGACCCTGTCACAACAACAACAACAACAATAATAAGTTTGTTAATCTGGCCCAAACTGGCTCCACCCTAGCCACCCTCCTAAGTACTAGGATTACAGGCATGCACCACCAGCCAGGCTTCCTTTGCCTTGTTCTTCCTGCCTCCCCTCCTTGGCATTCTTCATCTTCACCTCTTGTGTTTTCATTCTCCCTCTTCCCTGCCTGCAGGGCTGGCAAGTGACCTGGGAAATTGCGGAGCCTCACTCGGTCCTCAGAGGGCTCCATCCCCTATCCCTTAGAAACCCTGGAGTCTAAGAAACAGGCAGGCTCACACAGAACCCCAGGAGTCCCCAGAGCCGAAGATAAACACGTGCACCACCTTGTCCTTCTGTTTCAGACGAGAGGATGCTGTGCTGGCTTCTTTGGCCCACAATGCCAAGCCTGCCCCGGGAAAGGTCAGAATGTGTGCTCTGGGAATGGCTTCTGTCTGGATGGTGTGAACGGCACTGGCGTGTGCCAATGTGGACAGGGCTTCAATGGGACAGCCTGCGAGACCTGCACAGAGGGCAAGTACGGTGTCCACTGTGACCAAGGTGAGCGTCACTCCTGCCCAGACCCTGACCCCCTCAGTCCTCCCAGACCCCAGCTAGCCAGCAGCATGTTAGAAAAGAGCAGTAGCTTCAATGCTTTCTCCCCAGCCTCTGCTCAGGCAGCAGGACTCACCCAGCATTATGATTGCAAAGTATAAGCCTCTCTGTGACCAGGTATAGTGTTCCCGGCATTCGGGAAGCTAAGGCAGGAAAACTGCCCTGAGTCTGAGACCAGCTTGGGCTACAGAGAGAGTCGCTGATGTTTGTTTGTTTGTTTGTTTGTTTGTTTGTTTGTTTGAAGCCTCTGCTATTTCATTTGTATAGAGCAGTGTCCTAAACCATTTCCAGTCACTGATCTGGATGTACCCACCCCAATTTGTTTGCTGACATTTCCAGCCCAACTCCATCTCTCAGTTTGCCTGTATGTGCTAATCACCATGATTGAACTTTCACTGTGGACTTGCTCAGTAGTTGTGGGGGGGGGTGGCCAGGGGAGACAGATTTGTCCTAATGGCCCATTTAATCCCAGACGAACTGCACTGGTGTGCTGTACCCATTTTACAAATAAGGATATTAAGGCCAGGACCATGAATGAGTTCCCCCAAGGTCAGCCGAGGAGAAGCAGACCTCAGGTCTGAATACATACCTTTCTTGACCCCAAAGCCTGGCTCTTAAACTGTCCTCTTTGGGAAGGTCACTCCTTGATCACCATCAGCAAGCACCCTGCTTTGATGTTTAATCAGTCTGGGGAATATCCCCTTGAACGTCCATATCCTGGCTTCCTTCTACCCAGGGACACCGGGAGAGCTTCCCCCTTAGATCAGAAAACAAGTCCTTGTTCCAGCTGGTCCTAAAACCATCAACTCAACTATCACTGTTTTCTTACCAGCCTGTCTAAACCAGACAAAACTAATACATAACTGAGTGGCTGAAACTTGGCCATGTGATATATCATTGAAATTAGAGTGTTGATTTATCTTTCTGTGTTGTTTGGGAGACTTGCTTCCATTCATACAATACTTCCAAACCTAGAATCTGTGGGTGACTCCATGGGATCCACCAAGACCCAAAGCTGAATGCTTTTGGTTGAAGAGTGGTATTCATAGCTTTCACCAAGTTCTTTATTTATTTACAATTCTTTTACCATTTCCTAAACACATATCTATAATGTTCTTTCATCAAGGTTCCCACCATTATCCTCTCTCTTCCCCTGCCCCTCCCACTGAACCTCTCTTCTTCACAAATCCCCCTCCTAGTCTCATATCTATTTTTAATGAACGACTGCATTTAATTAGGGTTGACTGCATGAGCATGGGTCAATGGTTATTTACTCGAGCAAGGACAATCTGCCAGAGGCTACCCTACCCTCTCAATGTAACCTTTAACCCCCCGTGGCTCCCTTGGGAGGAATAGGGCCTGACAAACTCTTCCTCCGTCTGTGGAATGTTGTGAGCCCGGCATCATGCAGCTCTTGTGCAGGTAGCAGTGACTGACCCACGAACTATAATAGTGCCAGTTTGAGTTCATGGGTGCCAAACAACCACATCATGTCCAGAAGACCGCCTTTACAGCACTACTTCCCATTAAGTTCTTTCCACTTCCTCTTCCACAATGTTCCCTGAGCCTTGGAGGGCTGTCTTAGCTACTTTTCAACTGCTGTGACAAAACACCATGGCAAAGACAACTTATAAAAGAAAGTGTTTAATTTGAAGGCTCATGGTTCCAGAGGGTTAGAGTCCATGACTATCGTGTAAGGGAGCGTGGTGGCAGGCAGGCAGGCAGGTATGGCGCTGGAGCATAGCTGAAAGCTTACATCAGATCCACAAGCATAAGGCCGAGAGGGAGCTATCTGGCAGTGGTGTGGGCTCTTGAAACCCCAAAGCCCATCCCCAGTGACACACCTCCAACAAGGCCACACCTCCTAATCCTCCCCAAACAGTTCCACCAACTGGGGACCAAGCATTCAAATATATGAGCCTATGGGGACTATTCTTATTCAGACCACCACAAGGTGTGATATAAATGTGCTGTTAAGGCTGAGCACTCAACGGTCACTTGTTCTCAGCACCTAAACCAATTATGAGCCTCTATATTAACCAATTAACTACTTCCCACTGTCAATAAATAAATAAACAAATGCTTTTCTGACCAAGGCTAAGCACAGCACTCTTCCGCAAGTACACATATCAGTATTTAGAGGATGGTTTGGCACCGTGTCCATTTAGCAAAACAGCAATAATAAGTTCCCCTCTAGACCGTTGCCTCCCTAGCTCTTGAGTCTAACCAGGTTTATAATACCATGCCTGGGCTTCTCTTGTGGAACAGTCCTAAAATCCAATAAGAAATGTGTTGGTTTCCCCTTTAACAGGGGACATTGTTGTACTAATGGTCACGTCTTGCCTGGAGTGGCAAGAACCTGCATAGTTTTGGGAGCCTTTGGGGCCTCCCTGACCAACAGCTCACAAGGAGGTACCCCACACCTGGCACTGGAATTTTTGTTTAATACCCATGGCTTTCAGAAGTAACATTGTCCACAATCCTTTTTTTAATAGCATTTTTAAACTTGCTTACAACATGATAGATTTCACTATGGCTTTTTCATATTTTCATCGAATCTTTTTTTTCTGATTCTCATGTTTATTGAGCATTTACAACATGCGTGATGATCCATTGTCCCTTAACATTTTGTACATGTCATCTGACTTACAATAATGTCACTAGATCTTACATGTAAAGCTTAGTGAATTTTTTATATGTCTGTCCCCATAAGCCATGACTCAATTCAAGGCAAGAAACACCTCAACTCCTCAGCTTTTAACAAATTCTTAAAGAGATTTGGGACCCTGCTATAAAATGAAGGAACCATCAGTTCTGTGTCTTTGGAGAAGGCAGAGTGAACAGGTTTCTACAAACCTGGTATAAAATAGAGACTTTTTTTAAAAACAGGGTCTCACTGCTAGCCCTGGCTGGCCTGGATCTCACTGTGTCTACCAGGCTAGCCCTGGAATCACAGATATCTCCTAAGTGCTAGGATTACAGGTGTGCACCATCATGCCCAGCCAGATAGGCATCTTTCGAAGTCTACTCTCTTAGGGTCCCACATGATCCCGGATCCTCAAGTGACCTTAGCTGAGGATAGTTTGGTACTGAGTCACATTCCCACAGTGCCACACAGTCCCAGAACCGTGGCTTGAACAGGATATAGTTGATCTGACAATCTGCATCCCTGTGTCCTGTGACTGCAGGCCTGCACAAGACCCTGGTCAGAGCCTGGGTGCAGAGAAGCACAGCCAGGAAATGATAAAAGGGATGTCTAACATGAGTCAGAGTCTGGTCATGTTTTCTACTTAGCGTGCTCTTGTGTCCATGGGAGATGTAACCAAGGACCCTCAGGAGACGGCTCCTGCGACTGCGATGTCGGCTGGCGAGGAGTGAACTGTGACAGCGGTAAGAGTCCTCGGTGCTCTGTCCTTAGCCTGCCTCTCAGAAGACACACTGTTTTCCTTTCCAGAGTAGAAACGATACCATTAGTGCTTCCTGAGAGTAAATAGAATTCCTTGCTACAAAAAGTGTGAAATAAGGAAAAGCACAAAAAAGGAACCAAGTTACTCATATGCTGGAAACCCCTATTAGCGATCTTCTGTGTGACTTAGTACAGAACCCTATGTGTGGGGGATCAGACTCCATAATTTATAACCTCTTTTCTCACTCCACAAAAACAATGGGCATTTTCCTCCATGTGAATGCACCTAGATCAGCATCTTTAATAATGTTATTAGAAACAGAATCGTTTTGTGCTGGCGAATGAACGGCCGCCTCACCTACCCATGATAGATAGGCAAGCCGTCTGGCCCTGAGTTACATCCCTTCCCTAACTGCACTTTCTAAAACCAATTGTCTGCTGTCATAAACAGTATCCCAGTGAGTGTGTATTATATTATATGCCTCTTTCCACGTTTGTCTTCTTAATTCATGTGTTCAACTCCAAGGCAGGTGTCTGACAGGAGCTGTTCTCAGGAAGGGTTTTGCTTCTCATTGCCAAACGGTCCAATAGCAATGTATTATTCTCCCAACTTCAGGGTCTTACGAGAACTCATTTGCTCCAGTCTCACTTTGCACTGGTGTTTCTAATTGTACTCCAGGGGTCAGTGATGAGGCAAAAGGGAGAGCTTCACAGATCCAGAAAATCTGCATACATTTAGAGGTCTACGCAATTGCAGGGTGTGAGACCAGAGGCAAAGAGGCAAGCTGAATGAGAGGTTAGAGGGGCAGGCAAGAGCCAGGTCGCTCAAAGATAGGCACGTTGGCTTCCCAACTCAAGCTAGTAGGAAGCCGTTGAAGGTTTTAAACATGGTTGCAATAATATCTTTTTTGTATTTAAGAGAAATCAATCAGGCACCAGGTTGAAGAGAATAACCCTGGAAGTCAGTATCAGAGACCTTATTGTCCCCTCTGAGGCAGGAACTAGAAAGAAGGTCACAAGTGCCCGTCAACCCTGTGAGGGCTCCAGGGACGTGGTTTGTCTGAGGGACTGTCATCGTCAAAGCTCCAGGAGAATGCTAAATCCAGAAGACAGAGCTATAAGAACGCCACAATGGGGAATCTAAAGGATTCCAGACCAAGGGGACATCTGATGCCAAGAGCAGGTATCAGATGTTGGGGTGCAGAATCAGGATTCAGACAGTCTGGAAGAGAGCCATGGAAAGTGGTGGGGGGTCATATAAGCAGGAAGAGATCCTAACTAAATCCCCAGAGTAAATGCAGTGCCTTGCCCCTCACTGTCCCTTTATACTTCTAAGAGCACAGGGTATGACAAACCAGCCTCATTTAAAGGGACAGGGAGCAGCCTAGAAGCTATGGCAACTTTCCAGAAGACCATTAGTGCAGTTCCTAAATAAGGTGCAGCAGAACTCTGGTGTGGACAATGAGGGCCCTGGGGGTCAAATGAAGCAGAGACTGGGAGATGCAGGAGATGCT
>CABHPQ010161572.1:0-27022 GCA_902168405.1 Peromyscus aztecus | reverse complement strand
TCAGTCATCTGAACTTGAAATAAAGATTCTAATGTAGCTTCAGAGAAATAATGGATGGGTCACATCTGTTATCCATCATTTAGAAAACTATATTCAGAATGAGAGACTTCTGTATAGGTTTCCCCACACCCATCAAATAGACTTAGTTTTCTGAAATTCATCTTAGATGGAAATATTTTTTTCAGAGTTTATGTGAATTGGAAGTTTCCCTAGGAATAGAGTCAGTTTGGAACTAAACAAGAAGAAATTACAAGGGACCGGGCTGGTTTTGGAGGCTGTGACTATGAAGCACAGTGAGAATTATTATGCTGAATGAAGCTATTATCAGTATCCACTTGACCTAGAGTAGTTACATGCTAGAAAACAAGTGAGTAGTATGCCTTTCAGCAAAATTTATGAATACAATAGGCTGCTGTAGATATTTATTTAGTGTTCTAGAAATAATAACATCATATGTCTGCTCTCGTAAAATGTTTCAATCCATTTTGTACCATATATATATATATATATATATATATATATATATATATAAAATAACAAAAGGTAGAATTCTTTTCTAGGGCTAAATCTTATTTCAAGATCACACCATTGATCCAATGTATCTTACAATCCTATTCTTCATACCAATAGCTGGATCAGACTGTTTTTTATTTTCCCTAGAAAAACAGTCTGCTTGTCTCTGTGACTGTGTCTGTGCTATTTCTAATTCTTTCAATGCTCACTCATGTCTGTCCACTTTGAATAATATTTCAGTATCCTTTTTTGTCAAATCCTTGAAAAACTACACATAAAGATATCGATAATGACATTTCTCCTTTGAGATTTTACCACCCACCCACTCATTGTCTCTCTGCCTTGAAAGTGAATAATGTTCTCTCTTGTGACATTTGGTATTTCATTATTTAGCAATTATAGAGATGACATATATAATTTTTCTTAAGAACTCTCATAACTAGATTAAAAACACAAGAATATATTGGGGCTTTAATATTTTTTAAAAGCTGTATACCATTGATGAATAGGACCGAATGTTGTCATGTATTTGGTTATTTATTTTAATGCTTAGAGTTGAAAATAGGGTGACATGCATTTTAGGCTAGTGTTCTACCACTGAGAGATGTATCATGCATTAGTCATTTAATTTTAATTTAATGTGGTCCCATGAAATTGGGCAAAAAACACATGGCATCTTCAAAAAAGATCATATAATTGGGACCATTACTGATTGTTTCAGAAAACTGTCAGGTAAGATTGTCATGATAGAGTGGTATAGCTGTAGACTGTTTTAGAGAGGGAGAGAAAAATCAGGCTAGAATATGATGCACATAGCCCACATATTTCTTTTGGCTAGAAATAGGATAGAAAACTAAAAGTAAATGAAAGTTCCATATCCATGGGGAGGGGCTTTAGCCTGAAACATTGAATGAAGCTAGAAAACTTTTTTTGGGTCTAATGTAAATTTATTGATGAATGTTCAAGTTAAATCTGTGAAATGCAGTCATTAGTCTATAAGGCCATAGTTCATCTATCTTTATCTTTCTTTCTACTTTGGATTCAGGGTAGAGAGAACATTTATAAGTAAGGAAAATAAAGCTACCTTTGCATTTGAAAGCCTACTGTGCTCTCAGTGCTGATGGAATTATCTTAAAAAAACAAAGGCAAAATTTAATCTATTATTTGCTTCTGTCAGGGAACTTGTGATTAAAACTTCCAATTCAAAATGGTTTACCAAATAAATACAGTTGGGAAACTTTAAATCAGATTTTTGTCTCTATTAAAAACTGCAAAGATGTATATTTGAGCACAATCTTAGCCAGCAATTTCCTCCCTCACTTTATACCCTTGAATGAATGAGGTGATGCACTTCTAATTTCCAAAGGGTCCATAGAAATAGGATGTGACTTCTGGTTCATAGCTGATTTGACAGCAAGCGTAGTTCCTGAAAATATGATGAACGAATTCTCTCTGTGATAGGAAGGTTGTTCTCTTCCTCTTGATGATTGGATGCTTCTAATCAACTTAAATTAGAAGCAGGTATTTTCAGGTGCTTATCATGAGCAGATGCAGTGTTTGTAAGGTCATTGTTGGAAAGATAGATTAGGCAGTCATGCGAAGGGTCACACAACTCTAGAAATGGATAAAGATTACTCTGTATTTCATGATTTCTCTGCTCCTTTTTTAAGTCTCACGAACTAAGTCCTGTATGCATTTGGCTTTTAATTCTATGACCCATTCCTCTACACTTCCAATAATTTCCATTAGCTTGTTTAAAGTCAAATTTAGTATCATCTGGCTCTTGTAGTAGCTCTGTTTCTCATTGCTGTGGGTGAGCACCTGACTCCTTACGCGTGCAGAATCAAGAGGTAAAAGACATCGTTGGCCAAAGACATGATAGTAGGACAAGCACTTGTCTGAATAGAAGGCAGTTGCTTATTCATAGCTCATAGGATCGGGAAGCAGGAAATTTCCCACTCTATCCACTCCAGATCATAGTATAGCTCTGTTCATGGTCAGAACAGATAGTTCTGCAGTTAATCTCCAGAAACAGGCTAACAGATACACCCCTAAGGTGTGTATCACTAATATTCATGGTTTTAATTAACTCATTGAAGTGAGCAATTATAATTAACCATTACATCATTGTTTCTTGTCAACTCAACACATAAAGACATTGTTTTAAACCATTATTTTCCACCTGTGGGCCATAAAGTCTCTTGTTCATCATATATTATACAATTCATTTAATTCAAATCCAAGATTCCGTTAAGTTTCAACAATTCCAAAGTTGTGTTCTGAGACTCAAAGTAGTTCTTAACTACAGCTACTATAAATTCAGTAAATAATATTGCCAATATATGATGGCACAGTGCAATCTTAGTCTGAACGGGAAGATCTAGTGTGTAGCAGTAGTACGGACTAGGCCATACCAAGACTAAAGTCCACAGGAGATATTAAAACAGCTCCAAGCCAGGGTCTCAGGGCTTATGATAGTATCATGTGTGCTAGTGTGGTTTATTTCTTCTCTTCCAGCTCTGTGCTCTGTTCTTGGGCTACCCTCAGTAGATTTATGCATCTTTCTCGTATTTCTGTCATCTCCAAATTTCTGGGGTCTCCAGTGATAATCTTGAGGAATTCTTGTATCATAAAGATATTTTTGTTTTACTCTCAGCTAGATCCTATTGCAACTCTATACTGACTGTATCAGAACAATTTCCTTCTGGCTCATCAAAAGACTCATTTGCTCTTGAAAGTGGTATAAATATACTATCTTTATCTTAAGATAGTTCACTGAAGCAATTGCCAATAACTAGTACAGTGAGCCCTACTCACCCATAGTTACTTTACTTACTTTTAATCTATGCTACTGGTAAAAACAAAATGAATGTGCTTAAACTTATAAAATATATGTCCACACCAGTATTCTAGATTTCAAACTGTTTGGAATTTACTTTTGTGAACAGCAACTTTATCTCTCTATATTCTTTCCATGGTTGTTATCTAATTGGCCAGTCCTTATTTATCACTCAGAGGCAGCTCAGAGGCACTCTGAAAGTAAGGCCTCCTAAAAAGTTATTTTTGTGCTCCCTGCTCCCTCTCCCTCTTTTTCTGCATTAGTCTTTGCTGAAACTCATTCAATATTTTAAATTGTTTCTTTACATCACTGCTTCCCACATTGAATTGTGAGTTCTTATGCTCAAACATATTCTATTTGTCTAACACATGAGAGGCATATTACAGATATTTTCTAATTGAATTTCATTAACTTATAGTGAAGTCAGTATCGTATTGCTATAACATACCACCAGTAAGCCCATTTTTCACTTGGATTACTGCACAAAATAATGTTTCTCATTGTCTCTCATAATTCCAGATGTTGTTTAAAATGGATGATTGTATTCCACTCCCCTTCAACTCACAGCATGAAACAAAAACAGAGTAAAACTTGTTTGTAAATGTATAAATCTCTAAATTGTAGTTGAAAGTTTTCCTGTGTCCCATCCGGCCCTGTGGTCCCACAGCCACTTATAAAATAATCACTCAAAGGCTTAAGATTATTTACAAACTGCATGGCCTAGGACAGGCCTCTTGCTAGCTAGCTCTTATATCTTAAATTAACCAATTTCTATTAATCTATGTTTTGCCACACATTCCTTGGGTGGCAGGCCGGCATCTCTCCAGATTCCACCTTTCTCTTTCCTGTCTCTCTCCTTAGATTTCCTGCCTGCCTATAAGCTGCTTTGGACTATGGTTATTTATTAATCAATGGGAACAACATATTCACAGCATACAGAAAGACATCCCTCAGCACTGAATATAACATTTAAATATACATCCAATTATAAAATGTGATCTTTCCAATTTCTCAATATTGATTATTGTTTCATTTTATCAGTCCTTTTAAAATATCAACTGTGGCATTAATTTCTTATATTTATAAATTTCTTTTCAAACCTAATTGACTCTTTTTTCCAATCTAATTAAATATCTTTTGCTTGCCTAGTCTATATTTGACTTCTGTCCCATAAACACAGCAAACTCCTTTGCCTGAAGATACTCTAAAAGGAACCTTTTCCATATCTACAATAGGGTAGTTATGTGAAAAAAATAGGAACATATTTGGATTTCTTTCTTTTTATTTTATGCATATGAGTGCTTTGTCTGCATGTGTATAAGTATACTATGTGTGTATAGTACATGCAGGGCCCAGAAGAAGATTTTGGATCACCTGGAACTGGAACTACAGATGGTTGTGAACCATCCATGTATGTGGTGGGTATAGAAGAGCAGAAAGTGATTTCAACCACTGAACCATCTCTCCAGGCTCATTTGTACTGGGTTAAAAAATAGTATTTCTCTACCTTTTTTCAACATCCTCAGTATTATTTATTTTAACTTCTTACAGACTTTGTAAATAACATATTGTAAAGCATTTATTTAGATATAACCAATGTAAAATAAACAAAAATAATTAAACTGTGCAACTTGACATGCTGTATGCCAAAGAAACTATCAGCTCACTCCCAATATCTGATGTATCTATTTCTATACCCAAAGCATTTACATTCCTACTTTCATTCTCTCCCTCCAGATTCCTTTGTCCCCTCCCTTTCCTCCTCTCCTCCTGTACCCTCCCCCAACCTCCACTCTACCTCTTATCCACTCCTCCTTTGTCTCCTTTCAGAAGGGGGCAGGCCTCCCAAGGGTGTCAACAAAGCATGGTACATCAAGCTGAGGCAGGACTAAGCTCCTGCCCCTGTATCAAGGCTGGGTCAGGCAATCCAGCATTGGGAATGGGATTTCAAACACCAACTCAAGTGCCTCTTGATCCACAGGCAACAGGAAGTGAACCGAGACACTGGGTATGGCTTGAAAATATATGAGACCTCAAAACTCACCTCCATAGTGACACACTTCTGCTAACAAGGCCATACCTACTCCAACAAAACCACACCCCCTAATAGTGCCATTCCCATGAGCTTATGAAAGCTAATTACATTCAAACTACCACATTCCATTCCTTGCTCCCCTATAAGTTTGTAACATAATGCAAAATGCATTTAGCCCAACTTCCAAAATCCCCATAGTCTATCACAGTCTCAATAATATTTTAAAATCCAATATTCAAAGTCTCTTTTGAGATTCATTGTAATCTCTTATAAAATAAAAAAATAAAAAAAGACAGATCACATACTTCCAACATGTAATGGCATGAACTACACATTACTGTTCCAAAGCATAGGGAAGTGAGCATAGTGAGAAAATACTAAACCAAAGCAAGAGCAAAAATATGCTGGGCAAACTCCAAGCTCTACATCTCCATATCTGATGTCAAAACACTTCAGATCTCCAACTCCTTTCAGCTTTGTTGACTGCGACACATTTCTCTCTCTTGGGCTGGGTCCACTTTTTATTAGCAGCTCTCCTTGGCAGGTATTCCATGACTCTGGCATCTCTAGCATCTTGACTTCTCCAAGGCAATCAATGCTTCATCTTCACAGCTTCATGCTATGGCTTCTCCAGGCCTTCATTCAGGGACACTCTTGACACATGCCTGGCCTCTGCAGCTTTCTTTAGTTGCAGAAGAAGATTCCATAACTTCTTTCTTCTATCCTTGAAGCCAGAACCACACAGCCAAAGCTGCCAAGTTCTGCTGCTTAATGGGGCTGGAACATGACACTCTCATTAAATTATATCTTCACCATCTTTCTGCTTTTTGATTTTCTTGAACTCAAAGATCTTTCAATTAACTCTTCACTAGATTTCTGTTTTGTATGGTTACCTTCACTGCCTAAGCTTGACTGTTCTGGAACTTGCTCTGTAGACCAGGCTGGCCTCAAACTCAGTGATCCACCAGGCTCTAAGTTTTTCTAAGATTTTCTTTAATTCCTTTTCACAAATTGGAAACTTAGCTGGATGGGATCTTGCCCTGATGTCATCACTCCCCTCAGTCCATTTCTTAATCTGTTTAACTCCTTGAATATAGGACTTACTTCTATTCCATTCCCTGGTGCTCCTTTTCTCCCCAAATTGTACTATTCTAGCAGATCCAGTTTTAGGACAGAAGTTGGTAGCAGGAATTGGGATATTGCCGTGATAGGCCAGACCATGTTTTTGTTTGGAGGAATTTGAACTTTTGTACATTGGGTTACAAAAGCAGTGGAATACTTTAAACACTGCTTAATGGGCCATACTAGGAACAAGGAAGATTTGAACTGTGGGGTCTGGTTCAAGAGGTTTTAGGGGAGAAGAATTTTAGTATGTTGCCTAGAGATCATTCTTGTGATATTTTGGTGAAGAATGTGCTGTTTGTTGTCCTTGTCTGAAAAGTCTGCCTGAGGCTAAATTGACGAGTTTTGGATTAATTCTATTGGCAGAAGAAATCTCCAATCAGCCTACTACAGACATTGTTGTATGGTTATTAGTGTTAACTCTAATGGAGATTTACAATGAAAGGAGCAAACTGAACAAGTAACTGTTTTCCTTTGTATGAGTTGCCTTGGTCATTGTGTCTCTTCACAGCAATAAAACTATAACTAAGAGAGAAGTAATGTGGTGTTTGAATGTAATTGACCCCATAAGTTCATGGGGAGTGGCAATATTGGGGGTGTGGCTTTGTTGAAGTAAGTATGGCCTTGTTAGAGGAATTGTGCCACTCTAGGGATAGGTTTTGAGTTCTCATATATGCTCAATCTACACACAATGTCTCAGTTCATTTCCTGTTGTCCATAGATCAAGACACAGGACCCTCAGCGCCTTCTCCAGCACAATGTCTGCCTGCATACTGCCATGTCCTGCCATGACAGTTAGTAGAGGGCTTAAAATTTTCTACCAAAGTGGCCAGAAGTAATGGAGTAAGTCCTGCATGAAAGTGGATAGAATATAATTTAAGTTTCTGCTTCTGCATATTAGAATAATTATGCCATCAGTACAGATTCCTCTAACTACATTTTCTTACTTTGTAGATTATAGGCATCTCTATTTCCTACCTGCTTCTGGACCACAATAGAATTTAAAAAGTTGCCTGTTACTTAAATGTACTGAGTGAAAGTAAGGGAGGTGGTCACAGTTACTCAATAGCCTCTTCATAAAAGAGGCTTTAGATAATATATGAGTTGTGGGTTTGGGGTTACATTTATTAGTTTAGTAGATATCTTCAATTTTTGAATGTTGTATTTATTTATTATTTAATTAGTAGTGAGAGTTAAATGAAATAACAGCAAATTAAAATTAATAACCAAGTATATATAATCAATGGTTTTAAGTTTGATGTGTAATTATTATAATAAGGAGAAATCAGTTTAAAGGTAATTCGCATGACATTGACTTAAGTCAATCTTGGTTGGTATGGAACATTATGCATCTAAAAAAATAAGCAAACAACAATTGCAATAGAGAAAATACCTACAGAAATGTTGAAGGAAACTCCAGAGTATAAAGATGCAGCAGGCAAAGTAATGAATTTGTAGTGCTGCTAGATACCTTAATCAAAACTTGTTCTTACTTCCTGATCAGGGTATTTTAAAATAACTTGAATCAATAAGCCCTGCTGAAAATGTGCATTGAGCTATAATCTGTTTTCCAAATTGTGTAGCGAAATGTGTGTGTATTAGCATGGTTGATGAACCATAAAACACATTCGTTGTTTTATTCAAAGATGCTTCTGCTAAAAAATCTTGTTATCTATATCTGCAGCTATAACTAAGGGGCTGAATACAAAATTGGCTTTGCTTTCTAAATCATGTAGACTAAAAATAATTCCCTAGTTAAGGAAAAGCAAACCTGTTTGGCCCTAGACTTTGATCGCAGTATCATACTACCTCAAATATCATGTGCCCGTTTGAAATGGTGATGTATTTTAAAGAACCAGTTTTTCCAAAATTCATTGTAAGTTTACAGATGACTGATGTCCCTTCTACTGTCACTGCTTACTGAATAGACAATTATATCTTGTCATTTGTTGGTGAAATGTAGCCTTGATCAGCGAATGGGATTTGCTTTAGTTCATATTCCTTGGTCTAACAGGGCTTTGTATTTCCCATTTTCCAATTCAGTTCATCTGCATTCTTCATGAATGTCCTTTGCCTCTAGGCCTATATTTCTATTTTAGACACAGATATTACTCTAAAATAGTGGACCAAGGCCAATGACTAGCCCACACAGGGTAACAATTGATCCTGGTTTGCCCAGGACTGACTAGTTTCCTTGGACACAAGACTTTTATAACTACATCCAGGGGAAAAGCCAGAAAATTAAGCATAAAACAGGCAAATTAAGAATATTTTTTCAACCAAGCAAATTTCTCAATACAAGTAAAATTTTGTCACTTCTTTTTCAATATTTCTTTAGTTGGTTGAACAAAATATATCTCAAGCCCCTAAATCATTTGGACAATTTGTGTATCTGCAATCCCTTTCCTTTACAGTACCTCAACATGTAAATAGCTGTATTTGCCCTGAGCATTTGTACATAGTGGTAAATGGTTGTTCTGTCTGAGTACTTTTGCTTATGGGCTTGTCACTTCTGCCAGTGCAAATATAAAAACAGCTCCAAGGTTATATGTGAACGTTTTAATATGTTGGTACCTGTAAAATGATGCTATTTGTAAACTGGCTGCTAGAAACAAGTAGATCAAAATGCATAAAAGGAGGAAAAAAGCATTGTATCCAGTTCTTACTGTAAGATAGTTTATTCAGTTTAAGCACTTTTGTTTGGATTTGTTTGTTTTTACTTTTTCTCTCTCATTCCATGGTCCGTGATTTTTGCCTAGATGTTTTATTATTTCTTAGCTCCACTAAGAACTGCAAAGTTCAGGCAGGCCTTTGTTTTTGCAGACCGGTGTCAAAGATGAAGCAGAAAGGAGCAGCGTGAGGCAGTCTTATAAGCCAAGGGATGGAACTGTCTACAGAGCTTGAGGAACTCAATCACAAAAGGTCACTGCAGAACCTCATCACCTAAAAGCACCATGGATGCCTCTTCTTTACTCCCCATGGTCTATCTTATCCAGGTCTGATATAAGATTTGTTCTCATTCACACAGCCTCAGCAAATACTGACTTCCACAGATGTCTATGGGCCTGCTCTTTGACTAAGTTCATGCAAATATACATTGCTTTGACCCTCTCTGCAGCCATATCTAGGTCTCCTCTAAATGTAAAGATGGTCAAAGGATACTAATAATCCACATCTCTGGAACCTGTCCAGGGAAGATAGGCACAAACCAACATCAAATCAAAGTGGTTGCTACTGAGGGCATAAATGAAGTTGTCCACCATTGCCTATCTCTAGGGAGAATCTGTGTTTATTTCCTAAGACCCACTATCTGGAAGAAAAAAAAAATGACTCCTGTACATAGTCGACTGACCTCCACTGCTGCATGGTGGCATTTCAGAAATGCACAGAAAATTCATAAGCAAAATGTAATAAGGAATATATCATGTACCCCACTGATCTGAACAGCAGCCAAAGACCCTCAAGGGCGTAAGTGGCTCAAAAATGGGCACATGATATAATCCAGTCAACTAAAGAGTATCTTATGTACCACTAGGCTATGTGCTAGGTCTCCTGTCTCTAGAGACTGAGACTTCAAGGATTTATTTGTTAGTGTTCTATCACCAGGTACAAATAATTATGAAATGAGTGGCTTGAGTCTTTACTTTTCATGAATTTTCATTTTTCAAGGGTCAGAAGAGTCAGCTGCATCCTTTGCTCAAAGAGTCCAGTTTCAGTGAAAGTTTTAGAAAATGCTATTTTCCTGTACCACATTCCAGACCCTCTTTAAATGTCCATCCAAATTGTTGGCAGAATCCAGCTCCTTACAAATGTAGAATTAATTCTGTCTTCCATTGATAGAATACCATTGTTCAGATGCTTCATTCCCCCTTTTTAAGGACTTCAGTGATTAATTAGTGTGATGATTAATTTGGTATGTTTGACATAGCCACAATGACCAGATATGGGGCCAGATTGTCTTCTGGGTATTTCAAAGTGTATTTCTTAAATGAAATTAACATTCAGATAGACAGTCTTTAAGAAAAATAGATTTCTGTCTGTAATGTGAGTAGACCTCAACCAGTTTGAGTGGAATACTGCTAAGGCTTTCCACTGTGAAAGGAAAGACAGTATGACATCCTTCCTATAAATGAAATATCTTGGAGCGAGATAAGATGATTATAATGGCGTGCTCAAATCAACTCCTATATGATTTGATGCTCACATTTATTGCATTTTATTTTTTTCCTACCAATTCTTACAAAACCAATAGTGCCGGGCGTTGGTGGCGCACACCTTTAATCCCAGCACTCGGGAGGCAGAGCCAGGCGGATCTCTGTGAGTTCGAGGCCAGCCTGGGCTACCAAGTGAGCTCCTGGAAAGGCGCAAAGCTACACAGAGAAACCCTGTCTCGAAAAACAACAACAAAAAAAAAATAGCAATGACCAAGGTCTTAGAGACACTCTCAATTTCAGATAGGTGTGAGGGATTTTATCAGATGTTTTCCTGAAGACCAGTCATGAGCACATGAGCTTGCAATGGCATCACAGTGTGCCACACATTATCTGGTAGATTTCATTTTGTCTAGAAGGCAGTAACATCCATTCATATTTAGGTCAATTTTAATTATTTTACTGGGACACATTTTAGGGAAAATTACATTTTATTAATTGCATTTTAAAGAACCACAAATCCATATGTTTATGTCAGTCAGTTCTCTTTTGTCTTGAGAGATTTGTTTTTCATAGACATGTGTTTGCTATAGTCAAAGAATGATTCTTGGCCTAGTATGCAAGCATTCAATGAATTTCCATATGTTGTAAATAGAACATTATCCAAATTTCAGTAAATCATGAATTTATTCAGTGCAATTACATTTTAGGCAGATACTGTAATAAGGAACATTAATAATAGTTCAATATATATATATATATATATATATATATATATTCTCATACACATGTATTTGTAGTTTAGGCATATATTTTAATAAGAAACATTAATAATAGTGCAATAAGAAAATTAATGAAACAAACTATAAAGCACATTTATTGTTAACAAGAAAAAATGTATTCTTTGTAATTGAGCGTGACTAGGAATTTTATCCCTGCATTTGTGTTTAAAAAAATCACTTTAATCTAAAACAACTTAAAGTAAATAGAAAAGTAACCCTTGTTCCATGTAATTATTAAATATGGTCTATATTTCATAGTCATATAAATGTGTTTAATTTATAACAGTCCAACTTAAAATGTCTATTTTATTGAAAGCATTGAGTTAAAATTAAAATATTTATGTGCCTAAAATATAAGTACATGAATATATATAAATATTGAACTACACAAATATATGCATGTATATGTATAAGAAGTATCTTAAAGTTTAAAAGGCTGATTGCTCAAAATACATTTTCACTCTGAAAAAAAATATTTTGAAACCAAATCTTAAGTGTAATTACTCCTCATCAATCTAGCCTCAAATGGCTTTAAAACTTACATATCAGTCTTTATTTGCTTGCCAGCTAATACAATGGGTGTTCAGGATCCCAGTGTAACCCTGACCCTTTCTCAGGATGAACTTTTTAACACAAAAACCACATCCTGGATTGACATACTTCAGTTAACAAGAGCAGAAAGCCAGAAGCAGAACCACAGAACCTAAAAAGCAAGATTAGTACATTTAAGAGAATCTCCCAGAACTATGGACTTGGATGGATTAAGCCTTTTTTTTTTTCTTTTTGGCAGATGATACTGTCTCCAGGCTGAGTTTTATGACCTGAGTGGCACTTCCATCATGGAGTCAGTTGTGCTAAGGCCTGGGGCCCTGATACAGTGGGACAGGCCTGTATCCCAAGTATTTGAGCTGCTGGGGTGAAAGGATCATGAATTTAAGAACAGTCTGGCCAATGTAATAAATCGCAGGCCAAGCTACACTGCAAAGTAAGACCTTGCTTCAGGTGAAAATCCAAGCAAAACAAAAACAACTGTAAACAAACCATATGCCAGGAGTAGCAGTTTACACCTTTAACCCCAGCACTTGGGAGTCAGAGCCAGGTAGATCTCTGTGAGTTCCAGGCCAAGTAGAGATACACAGTGAGATCCTGTTCCAAAACAAAACAAAACAAAACAAAACAAACGTAATTCTAACTAAAAGAAAAAGGATACAAAAGACTGTATTTTTTTTTTATTCCATGTATATAAAATATCCAGAACAGGTTAGCCCAGAAATAGAAAGTAGTTGTCGCAGGGATTGGAGGAATGGGTGACTATTGAATGGGAGCTTCTTTTTGGAGTGATGAAAATATTCTGAAACTAGATGGAATTGGTGACTGCACTGATGTACTAAACACCACTTGCTTGTATGCTTCAAAAAGGTTAATTGAAAAATTAAAAATCGAAGTAAATTGGTTAATTCCCCATTGTGTGACCTTTGCCTCAGTACTAATAGGAGGAAGAAGCCTCAGAGTCTTCTGCAAGAGCAGTAGGAACTCCTGACTGGACAGTCGTTGCTCCAGACGTACACACAGGTTCCATCTTTAGACACCAATACTTTCTCAATACCTGGGATCTTCTGTCATTTAAGTTCATAGCAACACTTGTTATAGTCGTTTCCATTGTCGCTCTTCTCTGATCCCCTCTAGAACTGGAAGCTCCTGGTTGAAGGGCCCGATGAAGCCGATTAAGTGACTGGTGAGGACTGTGATAATTCATATCTACTGATGCCCAGGCTAAATTGCTTTCTCCAATTCATTGTATCAGTGCATTATCAAAACAGGAGAGCCAACGACTTAATTAAAGACCAATTTATTCTAACACTATTGCTAGATTGTAGATAGCAAGATTATTTTTCTAAAATTCCAAGTCTTTATTTGGTTCACAAAATATACAACATGTGATATTAGTTGACAAGGATATTTAAACATGGAAACCTGCAATCTTATCTTTTGTGGGTTTTTACTTGTAGTGTTTGTAGATGAACATTTGCGTCATTCTTTAATTCTGGGAAGTGCAGAACTATTGAAACATTTGTTTGTTTAATTTTAAAAAGAATCATTTATTGTGTCTACAAGTGTGCGAGTGTTAGTGCAGTGTGGGTGAGAGAGAGAAAGAGAGAGAAACGGGGGCACATGCAAAGATCAGAAGATAATTTTGCAAAGTTACTTCTCAACTTCCACCTTTCAGAGATTGAATTCAGGTCTTCAGGCTTTCATCATCAGTTAGCAAGTACCTTTACATGCTGAGCCATCTCACCAGTCCCAGAGGCTGAATTCCAGCGCAGTGACAAAAATCTTTGCTAGCTTCGCCATCTCATCACCTCCCAGCCCCTGAGTTATATACTTATACATTACTTAATTTGAAAAGATTGAAATTACTTTATCTTACTCATTTCTTTTTGCTTCTCCTTTCTTTCTTACTTTTGTTACTTATATGGATAGCTTCTCATGTGTCCCCAGCTGGCTTCCAACTCTCTAGGTAGCAAAAGATGGCCTTGAAAGATCCTCCTAACTCCAACTCCCTGGTACTGGGATTGCAAGCATGAGCCACCATGCCCAGGGTATGTGGTGCTGGGGATTGAATCCAGGGCTTCTTGCTAGCTAGGCAAAGCACCTTGTGGTGATTTGAATGAAAATGGCCCCCATAGGCATAGGGAGTGGCAGTATTAGAATGTATAGCCTTGTTAGGGGAAATGTGTCACTAGGGATGGGCTTTGGTGTTTCAGATGCCTAAGCTAGACTCAGTGTCACTCTCTCATCCTGTGGCCTGCCTATCCAGATGTAGAATGCTTGGCTCCTACTCCTTCTCTTGGCTCCATGTCTGCTTGTACACTGCCATGCTTCTGCCATAACAATAATGAACTAAACCTCTGAACTGTAAGCCAGCCCCTGTTAAATGTTTTCCTTTATAAGAGTTTCCATGGACATGGTGTCTATTTATAGCACTAGAAACCCTAACTAACACATGTCTCTTTTCTCTTTTATCTAAATTTAGTAAACACAAATCCCTCATAGTAATTTTGGGTTAATTAAAATTTGAGTAGTGTGGCTGGAGGTGTAGCTCAATGGTATATCCTTAGCATTCATGAAACTCTGGGTTCAATACCCAGTACCCAATAAATAAATAAGTATAATTGAGAAAAAAGGAAATAAACTTACTTTTCTTGTTACCTTCTTCCTCCTTTTTGTACTGAGGCAAAAAGCAGCATCTTTTTTTTTTTTAGATGATTTATTTATTCTTATTTTGTGTGCATTGGTGTTTTGCTTGTATGTATGTCTGTATGAAGATGTCAGATTCCCTGGAACTGGAGTTACAGACAGTTGTGAACTGCCATGTGGGTGCTAGACACTGAACCCAGGTCCTCTGGAAGAACAGCCAGTGCTCCTAACCACTGAGCCATCTCACCAGCCCCAAAAGGCAGCATCTTAATGCAGGGGTGAGCAGTCAGATACTATTTTTATTTTTGAAGTGCATCTTGGTGTCTAACATAGAAATTAAAGAAAAATTCTCCTTCTTCTGTAGACTTTCGAGCTCTCACACAAACAGAAAGAACACAAGCTTTCATTCCATAGGAAACTCAGGGAAGGCTAGTTGGGAGCTGTAAAGTCAACTCCAATACAACTAGATGAGCTTGCAGAATTGAATGGTAACAATATAAATACATAGATAGATGGGCAGTAGGCACTTGATAGAATCAATTTACAGTTTATTTAGATGGAGAGAGGCAACATGCTCACTGATGGCTCCACAGCTTTCTGGCTTTGTAACCTTAGGCAATTAAAAAAAAAACTCTGTTTCATGTCTTAGATGTAGCTTGGGATGATTATAATTTTTCTTAGAAATTAGGGTGAAAGTGATAAGGAGAATTTTCTCTGGTTGAGTTACTGTCTGACACATGGTAAACATTCAATGAGTATTAGTTACCATATTGATAATTTACTGATGAATGACAAATTAAACTCAAATAATGAGTTTAGGGGATGTACAGATGGCTCAGTAGTTAAGAGCACTTCTTGCTCTTGAAGATATCTCAAGTTCTAGTCCAAGCACCCATGTCAAGTGGCTTAAAACCTCCTGTAAAACTCTAGATAAAGGATATCTGATGCCTCTGGCCTCTGAAGGCACCTGCATGCACATGCAAATAGCCACCCACCCCCAACACACATTCATCAATTAAAAATAATAAATATGAATCTTAAAAACAATAGTTTTAAACAATGTTTAAAAAATTGTCTTAAAAGAGGTAAGAATGTGGCTTCATGGTAGAGTGCTCTCCTTGGAATCCTAGAGTCATTTCCCAGCATGCACACAAGTACACAAGTGCGCGCGCGCGCGCGCGCGCGCACACACACACACACACACACATCATAGAAAACATGATTTATTTGTTATAAGAGTTGATAATTGGGTTGGGTTTACCACCTAAGAGGTTTCTGTTTCTTAGCTTGGCTCAAGTATCTATCTGAAGATTAATTTAGAAGTTGGGGAGTTTCTGAAAAATGTTTTTTTTTTTTCTTGAATTCACAGGCACATCAGCAGAGCAAGAAACAGTGTGTAGAGTCACAGAAAAAAGCTACAAGACTTATGAAGGCCTTAAGTGTGAAGGTCAGTCTTTACTGTCAACTTGGTTGTAAAAAATGCTTGGAAAATTCATAAAGCACACTTGTGTGTGGGTCAGTGAAGGCATTTCCAAAGATTAACATTTGAAAAAACAACCAAAGGAGGACCATCTACAGAAAATTTGGATGACATCATCTAATAGTTTGGGGGTAGAGACACAATGAAGATGTTAAAGTGAGCCAGCAGAAAAGCTGTACTCTACAGAGTGAGGGGACTTATTGCAGATGCTGCCTCCTGGGGCTACCAGATGCCTGTTTCTTCTGCCTTCAAATGTGCTTCATGCCAGAGCTTCTCCATGGAGCTTTCAGGCTTGAGTTATTCAGTGGAAATGCAGCATTGCTTTTTCTGTGGCAAGTCTTCCAGCTTCTTGGACCTTCAGTTATTGGATTGTCTAGACCTTCAGTGTGCAAATGTGTCCATAGCTTTTTTATTGCAACACCCAACTTTACTTCCTGGAGGTCAATTAACAAATCGCCCTTCCTTATATCATTATCTCTACTCATCTAAATAACCATCATGAACACACCTAGTTTTAGAAGTATAAAAATCCCACTGCTATAATCATGATTCAAAACGTCATAGAAGACCAACCCACATCATGGCAACAGAGAAATATACTGTATCAGTTGATATAGAATAAATTACTGTTTTTGGTATTTTTTCCATTCTGGAGTGTTCACATTTTCCATATCCTCTTGTGTATGTTTTTGATGGGAAAATGTTGAGTTATACATTTATTCTGGATTTTTGTATATCTAGACAAAAATAGGAGTGAAAAAATAGATTCACCACCAATCAAATAAAATCAACTTAAACCCTCAATGGAACAAGTGAAGTGACTCCTGAAATACACAGCCTATGATTTGGACAAATCATTAAAGAGAGGTGTTTGCAACTGACCTTCATTATAACAGTGACTGAGTTTGCAGAAGCCTAGAAAATCAGGTCTTCAGACTATAGGATGTCCCTAGTGGGTAAAGATACTTGAACGACCTGGATTTCGGCTCTGGTAGCCACCTGGTAGAAGGAGGGAATGACTCCTGAAAGTTGTCTTCTCACCGCCATGGTTAACTGTGGCATGTGCATACCCACCCATGCACAGAAGAACTAAACATGATTAAAACAATCAGGTCTCTCACTTATTTCCACAGCATTCTTTGTGCTCTCCAAATGCTATAAACTTGGGACATTAGCAACTTCAAATTCTGCCCAAACAACACATTAATGAACTAGATCTACTATTAGTAAATAATTATGTTTTGAATACAAATCTATTCATTTTGGCTTGGTTTTTAATCCCTAACATTCCATTTTATCCATCCCAATTGCTGATTTACGTGGAAACTAACCAAGTATTATTAATTTCTCAAAGGGATATTATGGATCTTTTGATGAAATTTGTAATAAAAATGTTGAGTGTGATTTAATAGGGAAATAACTGTCTCTTTAGAAAAACTAAAAATGAAATCAAAATTACTACACAGGCAACATCAAAATACCTCAAGATGATGGATAAAGATGACATTTACAAGGTTTGGTAATGCAGAATAGTAAAGTTTACAGGAGATTAATCTAATATTGGAGACATATCATTTTTCACAGGCTCTGAATCATAATTCAGCTGTCTCCCCCTGACAAGGTCAGAATTTACCATTATGCACTCAAACACTGCAGCGGGAATGGCTCCATCACATCCTAAATCAGGTTCTGTGTAATTTCATATATAAAATCTAATTCTATGGAGAGTATCTGTTCCTAATATATTAAAAAGGAACCAAGAAGAACCTTGGAAACTTTATGCTCAACTATGACAGAAAAAAGTAAAACTCCAGTTTGATATCTAATTTATCAGAGTTATCAGCAGCTGGGCTTTATCCAGATTGTTGGGATTTATCATGCAAAACAAAGCCAGCTGTTTCTTTCAGGATATCAACTTCATTACTGTCTCAAGAGCTATTCTGATTAAGGCTAACATGATATGAGCACATTCATTACCTCACAGCTGCTCTTACAGTGTTTAGATTTCAAAATCAGCATATGCTGTGTATTCAGAAACCTAAGTAAAGTAGCTTCACATCTGTGCCATTTAAATGGTTCCAAACCTAACTGACACGTGTTTACCAATATGGTAGGTATTTTTGTCCTCCCTGCCCTCCCAAGTTGTGATATGCTTATTCATAGATACTGTGATACTGTAGATATTGGGAATAGGACATAGGTTCATTGCCTGGAAGGGTTAGGGTTTAATATAGAAAACCTTATAAAGTTTGTGGCTCTTAGAAAATTAGAAAAGGAAAATTGGGCAGAGGAAGCAAAGAGAAGGTCCAGGGAGTTGGCTCAGTGGGTGAAAGTACAGAGATGAACTTTTGAGTTTGGATCCCAGAACACATGTCACAACCAGGCATGGCTGTAACCCTCGTGCTGTGGAAGTCAGGAATAATTTCCTGAATCATGCTAGCCAACAGCCTATCTTCAAGTTTGGTGAGCACCCTGTCTCAGTGGAGTAATGTGGAGAGTGATTGAGCAGGACACCTAATGTCCATTCTCTGTCCTCCACATGTATTTGCACACACAATTGTATACCCCACATATGTACAACACACACATATTCTCTGTCTCCCTCCTTCTTTCTCACTAACACACACACACACACACACACACACACACACACACACACGCATGCACAGAGAGAGAGCAAACATTTATAATGATAAAAAATAATACTAGTTTCATGTTTCTAATTTAAAATGACATTAAATTACATGATATAATTAGATGCAATATTTCATTTCTTGAATATCCTGATTAATTATAATGCTGATATATGGAATTATTTACCTTGAATTGATATTATCTGTTATAATTCAGAAAAAAAAGGCAATTAAAAACTAATGCTCTGAATGTAGTGGCTTTCTTGATAGTCACTGAGGTACAACTGAAGCAGTTCATCATTAATCAAGCTACTTCTGCTTCTCTTGATAACCTGCTGCAATCATGACGTTTGCTAAGATGTTTCTTACAGTAATTTAAAGAAAGGTTAAGTAGGCATCCTACACTTGGGAATAACTATTATTTATTCATAAGGAAACTTTGATTTATGAACATCTGGGAGATGCATTCTTTGAAATATTCCATTGTTTTCTTTCCAGTAGATATTCAGTCTGTTATTATAACAAACTCAATTACATAAAATTTTATGCTCAAAGTAGTGTCAATGGCACAACCTTTGCCAGTATACATAAGCTCCTGGGCTAAATATTCAGTATCAAAACAAAATAAAATAGCAAATAAATCCTACCTTTGAATCTATGATTGAAGGTAGCATCTTTGTCCTTTGATTAGTCATTCTTCTGAAGTATAAATATAAACAAAACCTCCCTTGCTAGACTGCCCCCGAAGTTCATTTTATGTGTGGGTTATAGGAATAAAATTATTCTAAACAAGTACTCCAAATCACAAATCCCATACCTATGAAGTATAGCTTTATACTCCCCGTTCTCTACTTTTACTTTTCTCTGAATGACCTCTTGTATCTTGCTCTACTCTTCCTCACTCAGTACTCTTTCCTACAAAGTCGCCGACGGAAATGCAAGATGATACAGATGCTAGGGAACACTCTTGCAATCATTTATGAAATGAAAAGTGGAAGTGCTATGGAACCTAGTATCCTAATGCTTAGTTTAAGCTAAAAAGATTGAAAGAGATTCAGTCCAACAGGTGCAGACGTGTTCATGATACCATTATTCACTGTAGCTAAAAGCTACCGGGCCATCAGAGTGTGTACCCACAGACAAATGGATAGCATATGGTTTACACACTCAGTGGAATATCATTCAGCACTAAAAGTCAAGGAAATTGTGTCACATGGATTGCATCTTAATGACTCTAAGTCAAGTGACACAAGCGGCCACCAAAGAACACATGCTACTCATCTGAGGTGACTACATTGTCAAATCATAGCAACAGGAAGTAGAGCGATAATCATTCAGACACGGGGAACAAGAAAACTTGGGGACTAACACATGCGCAAAATCTTCACAAATTCTGGTGCATGAAGTTTGAAAGTCCATCTACATCATAAAATCATAAAAAAATTTTGAAATAGATGAAAGAGCAGATACCAGAAAAATAACAATAGAAAGGAAAGCTACATACATAACAGATAAAAACAACCAAGAAGAAAATGTGTTGTAGGTAAGGATGCTGCTAAATAATGTTAACAGACCCTGGTAGCATGATGGCTCAGTGTGTAAAAGTGCCTGGGTTCAATCCTGAGGACCTGAGTTTGATCTCAGGATCCACATGGCTGAAGGGAGAAACAACTCCTTCAAATTGTCCTCTAACAGTGATACATGCACCATGAGCTTTCTCCCCCCCCCCACTCTCTCTGTCTCTGCTTCTGTCTGTCTCTCTTACACACATACACATACTTAAACACACATTAAGTGCCATAAAATAAAAATAACAGTATAGTTTAAATATACTTAGAAAATGGGATTCTAAACTATGAACACAGATTATTATTACTAGCCTTTTTTTTAGTGAGACTAAATTTTGGAAAAGTTTTTTTTTCCTATTAAGTTTATTTTTTTTTATACCACACTAAAGGACCAAAAAGAACCCAGAAGTCCTTGAAACATGATGTGTATAACTCAGGAGTTTCCTTTTGAAATATCAGCATTTACTATACCTATTCTAATAATGGCATTATGACATTGTAGTATGAGAAGTAGCAATGGTGACTGAGGCATCATAGACGTGCTTGAAGAGTCACTAACACAAGGAAATGGGACACAATAAGAATGTAGGTTTGCTAATCAGCCAAGACATAGTGGCTTCACTCAATTTGATACTAAGAAAACTCTACGTTCATGTACAATGTAATAAAATTCTGACTTACACAGCTATTACTTTTGTTTGCTGCTTCCAAAAATGCTACTCCGATTGAGGAATTAAAGATGAAAAGAGATATGGGCAGTCTTGTTTTACGTGACAGTGTGGGGCCATGAAAATGACTGAGAAAGCCTAACTGAACATGAGCTTCACAAAAAAAATGAAAGAATGATTGCTCCGTGACCTTTACATTGTCTTCCAAATCATTAAAACTGTCTTGTTGTTGGTTATAAATGTTTTAAAAAGAAAAATATGATAATGCTAAATCTTATTTAGTGCAGTGTTAATGTGAAGTGCCGGGAACACTGAGAAATGTGGTGTTTTGCTTTGCAATGGGAGTTGAGAACAGAGCCAAATTCAAGACCGGATTGAAAAATTTGGAGGACAGAGAGATAAGAAAAAGGTAAGTTGAAGAGGAAAGGCAAAGCAGAACAGTACAAACATAAAAGTAAAGAGAAGATGTACAAACTCTCTGGTGACTCCATGCTTGCCACTTGTCCTAAATAATGCAAAAGAGAAGAAGTTGATAAGGAGGAATAGATTATTGGAAAGAAAGCAAAAAAGGAGAGGAAAAAAGCCATGTTTAAAATTAAAGCTGAAACAGAGGAGAGGGACAAGGAGCAAGTAGAAGAGGAGACACCATAAAGAAGAAAAGGAAGGGTGGAAAGGAACACATTAAGTACGAACTGTTTCCTGAGGAATGTCCATGCACCAGCACAGCAGTTCCTAGCCCAGAGAACATAGAAAAAGAAAGAAATGTAAAACAATGAGAACTAATGCAAGGGGACCGTAATTCTGCCACCTGAGCATCATGCTTAAGATCCAGTAGAGGTGTAACAGGGATGTGCTGTGACGTAATCAGGGGGGAGCTGGAAACAGCAATGATTACCTATAGCTTTTCAAACCTTTTCTGTGTATTGTCATTAGCTGGTAACCTTGGGGTACTTGACACAAACATAGACGTGTTTTCTTTGTATTAAAACCATTCTTTATCTGCCTTCTTCCCATTGTGTGACTGCAGTGTGCATCTTGCTCTGCTTCAGTAAACTGCAGGATGTTTGGATTAGCTTCAGGAATTGTATCATTTGAGCTGAAGACTATGAAATACCTCTAAGAACTTCTCTTATGTGAAGGAGTTTTTTTTTTTAATGTATTTTAGTTTACTCTCGGAGAATTTCATACGCGAATACAATGTACATTGATCATGTCTATCACTCGCTCCCGCTCACTCCAACTCCTGCCAGACCTTCCCCAGTTGCAAATGCCTCCCAAATGTATGCCTTCTTCCTTTTTAAATTCCAATGAGTGCAAAATCCAATTAGTGCGGCTCATGTGTGCACTGGACCATGGATGAATAAAATTGACTCTCCATATCCAAAAAGTCATCTACGGCCAGTATCTGCTAGGTAGGTTAGGACCACGTGCTCCTCCTTATCTGGTGTGTGTTGCTTAATGGAGATAATGGTGTAACAATAGCTTCTTCCACTTATGGAGACTTGCTATCCTTGCTGTACATCTGGAGTATTTCAAGTACCACATGGCAGGATCCCACAACAGCCATTTCTTGGATAACTTCATTTCTGCTCAGTCTGAAATTTATTTACAGGGCCACTATTTTCTTCCTTTTACATTATTTTGGCCACTTTTGCTCAACTGCTTCTTTTGATTATGTAATCTTTTAGGAAGTCATTTGTGCCTGTGAGATTGAGCCCACCTGCATATATGCTGCCCCCCCCATAAACGTCGTAAGATGAAGAGTGAGCCATCATTAGCAGAATTTGAAAGAAATGGCACACTTTTCACTCTAGGGTATGTTTGGCACTTAGCAGTTTGCAGAGTGAGGAGCTACCAGTGATGTTTGTACTTTGTGTAATTAGTAGAAGTTTTTGAAGTTTTGTTACTATAATAGTTAGGATTTGAGTCATGATACTGGGGGCTCAAGTATTCTTTGACTGTAACTTGGTGACTGTGATTTGAGTTTATCAGGTTCCACAGGGAAAGTGATTTTTTTTCTCTCCACTATTTAAAATGTTAAAATGAGACCATGATAAATGAAGACCTCATGAGAATAGGAAGAAGCAAACTGCTAGAGAGGTCCCCAGAAATCCACAAAGATACCTCCACAATAGACTACTGGCATTGATCGAGAGAAAGCCTGAACTGACCTACTCTGGTGATCAGATGGCCAAACACCCTAACTGTCGTGCTAGAACTCTCATCCAATGACTGAGGGAAGCAGCTGCAGAGATCCATGGCCATGCCCCTGGTGGAGCTCCAGGAGTCCAGTTAGAGAGAAAGAGGAGGGATTGTATGAGTGAGAATTGTTGAGACCATGACTGGAAAAAGCACAGGGACAAATAGCCAAACTAGTGGAAACCCATGAAGTATGAACCAATAGCTGAGGAGCCCCCAACTGGATCAGGCCCTCTGGATAAGTGAGACAGTTGATTAGCTTGAACTGTTTGGGAGGCAACCAGGCAGTGGGACCGGGACCTGTCCTTAGTGCATGAGCTGGCTGTTTGGAACCTGGGGCCTATGCAGGGACACTTTGCTCAGCCTGGGAGGAGGGGACTGGAGCTGCCTGGACTGAATCTACCAGGTTGAACTTAATCCCCAGGGGAGTCTTTGCCCTGGAGGAGATGGGAATGGGAGGTAGGCTGGGGAGGGGGGTGCGGGAGGAGGGAGGACAGGGGAATTCGTGGCTGATATGTAAAATTAAATTAAATTATAAAATAAAAATATACAATAAAAAAGAAAGTGAATGAGCAATAAAATAAAATAAAATGTTAAAATGACATTATAAAGACTATTTCTATTTACTGTGATAGAAAGTAATTTACTAGCAAAATTTTCAATACAATGAAATTTATTAAAAGTGAATAATTTGGGCCTAGAGAGATGACTCAGTTGGTAAGAGCACTTCTTATTTTCTAAGTGACTGCAGGTTCTGAGTACCCTATTGCCAATAGAGCAGACTCACTCCAGGGGATCAAATGCCTTTTGAATCCTAAGGACACCGAAACACAAGTGCCACACGCACAAATCACAATCACAGATTTTACATTAAAATTGAATGAACATTATCCAATCAACAGCTATATGAGTGATGATTATATGACTATATATAAATATGTTTTTAAAAGACTCCCTTTTTAATACAAAAAGAATCAAACAAACCATTAGAAAAATATGAGTGGAGCATTTGAGAGATACAATATATAATCAATGAACATAATCTTATAGAATTAATGTATATTAAGTTATCATCAGAACTATTAAATTACTGAAAAAAATCCAAATGCCACATACTGTCATAGATTACTTCTGAGAAGCTATTGAGCATCATCTCATGAAACAGGAAGTTTTTCTTACTCAAGTTTGTATTTCTGGAAATATCTTACATCATTGTTCTTCTAAAAGACATTTCCAGTTTGGCATTGACAATATTTTTCTTTTTCTTCCCAGTATTGTCAGAGGATGCTCCATTCTCTCCCCTCAACAATGATTCTGCCAAAAAAGCTGAACTGCCACCACCACCACATCATCCCATTTCCATTTATCTTCTTTCTTCTGAGATTTCCTCATTATCACTGGAATTAAAGATTTGATTCTATGGCAGCTTGGAAGAGTTTCCACATTATTACTTAGGGGCTCATTGATCCTCTTGAAATCATAGGTTTATACTTTCTCTTTTAGATTTGAAAGTTTTTCTTGACCATTTTTTTTAAAAAGATTTACTTTGCTTTACATTGTGTGGATGTGCATATGTGCACGAGAATGTAGGTGTCCATGGAGAGCTCTTTCTCTGGGTATATCTTTTCTCTGAAGAATTCTATTCTGCACATGGTAGTGTTCTGAGCTTTTCCAACTTGCCTCTTTATTCCCTCATGTTCTGTTGAGTTGCCCCACCCTTGGTTATAACCAGGACATTCTATCCAGCAAGAAACATGGGCATACACAGGCATCATCTCAGTTTACCTTGATTTTCAGGAGTCAGTGCTGTTTGTTGCCTAATGACCAATTTTTAATATCAATATTTCATGTATTGTGTGCTTTCTTTTAGTTATTTCACGTGGGTGTAAACATAGCCCCTACAGTTCCAAATTGAATATGGATTTTTTTATAATAAAAGTTTAATATGTGACAGATAAATACAAAAATGTCATGCTATAGAACTCAGAATTAGCTTAGGTGTTAGGCAGGTTATATCAAGTCCACTGGCATTGTAGCTTAGATAGATGCATAATTTTTTTGGTTCAGGGAAGATATTTACTGAAACTGTCAGCTTTGATCATTTAGAAAGTAGACCATATGCCTACTAAGCTTCCAGTTATAGAGAAAGAATTGGTATTGGGCCAAAAATGTCAACACATATCAGTAGTTTCTTGAGGCTTGCAGCAAAGCATTATAAAAATAGAAATGAGTTTAGGCAAAATTGGATGTTTAATAAGCTCAAGAAAAGAGATACCCATGTACTCAAGTCTGTGTTCTCTGTCAGGGCCAGTGTTTCAGGTAGCCTCAAGAGATTTATATTCCATATACAAAAATGTGAATATAGGTGTGAAGGAAGGGGAAGAGAGAGAGAGAGAGAGAGAGAGAGAGAGAGAGAGAGAGAGAGAGAGAGAGAGAGAGAGAAAATAAACAGATCAGGGAGAAACACAGTGTTTAGAAAAGATTTTGATATAATTCTCATTATGTGTACATGCATCTGATTGCAACCAATTTTTCAGTAATCTCTGGATTTGACTTTATTATTAATAAAACTTAAATCTTAATCTAAAGGGTATCATTAACTACTTAATCTAACATGATTTTTAGAATTCTAAACACATACTAAAACCAGGCTGTGAAACCTTCTCATTTCCCAAGAAAATCATGCTCTCCTGTGTCCGCTGTAGAGACACAGGACAGCAGCCCAAGAGGAGTACTTCAGAAGACAAAAATCAGGGCCAACAGGCCGAGTAAGGAGAGAGTTTCACTGTTCAAGGTACTTTATCAGTGGTAACAAATGTCTTCCTATACTCATTGAACACTATTGCAACACTGTGTGAACTTCAAATCCAAATCCTACAATGCCATTCCCTTTCTTTCTCTAATTAGAAAATTTTATTGCAAACACTTTGTTATCAGTGTATACTGTGAGGGTCTTGTCTTTAATGCATTAGAACCACTTCCAGAATTGATGAAGTGGATTGAAAATCACCCACAGAACTTCAGATTTTGAGTTAAACACAGAGCCTCCATTGCATGTTGATTTGGTTCTAGTAGGAAGGCAGGGGGCATACTCTAAAGGTGAGACAAAGTAAATGGTCATTTGGTTCTCAAGGAACAGATAATAACAAGGACTGGGGTCTGACCAAAAAGTGCAAACCTTTTTTCCTAACCACATAAGGAAGCTATACCAGTACTTTCCTTGTACTTAATGCTGTCAAGTATTTAGAGTCCTCAATTAACATTGAGTCCAAGTTAAGTGTGTCTATTGGGTTCTCACTATGAAAATTGATACTGACAACAATAAAACATTAAGAATTTAAGGAGCCACAAAATAGAAGCTTTTTGGAGTCTTAAATAGCCACCTCCCTAGAGAACTGTTTGCCTGGTAAATGTACACTTCCAACTGTATTGTGATAGTCCAAATTCTGCTAAACAACAACTTTAACATATTATCTTTCTGTTGTAGTCATATTTCCTGATATTGTTAATAGAACCTGAAATCTAGTAATTTCTTGCCTAAGATAGAATGTTGAAAATCTGCTGCATGTGTGCACCAAGGTATTATGCAAGAATGTATAAAGACATACAGTAAGTTGAAGTAAAATGTAACAATAACTTGTCCCTCAATAGAAGACTAAATAAATAAATAAATAAATACCCACACTAGCAGATGCTTAGGTTCTTTACATTAAATGGCTAGTATGTGCACATAGTCTACACACACATCCTGTGTACTGTGGTGGTATTGTATTCCCCCAAATATTGTGCATGCTAATAAACTTATCTGGGGTCAGAGACAGAACAGCCACAATA
>CABHPQ010161571.1:0-20890 GCA_902168405.1 Peromyscus aztecus | reverse complement strand
ACACACACACACACACACACACACACACACACACACTCATGCATACACCCTATAACATCTTTTGGCAACAGAAAGATCTTTCATAGCTCCTGATTTATCTTGCAAGCTAACTTCTGAGCACAGGCAGTTTGAAAAGCATTACTGTCCTCCATAGTGTCCAGCAGGGATCTTAGCACAGAGACCGTGCTTCCTTTAGGGTGCACCTTGTACTGCTTGGAAGAGAACTTCGGGAATGAGGACTTTTCACCTACAGAGTACAAAGGATGAAGGGAAAGGTGAGCATCCCAGGGATGCCTCACAAGAGCTGCAAGCACTGTGCCAGGAGAAGGAGTCAGGAGAATGTAGGCATGGCAGCTCAGAAGGTGCTCATCCAACTCCTCACTGCAAATGTTCAGGCCATCTTCCTGGGCTAGTCCTGAGAGACCCGGGGATCTGTCAAGAGCCCCCCTTTATGCAGCCATAGAAACTCGAAGAAATGGAGTTCCCACTTGCTCTTTCTGCTTCCTGGCTGTTGTGAAGAGATTAGTCTCTGCTACCACATGTTTCCACTGCCCTGGCATTCAGCTTTCTCTCAGGCCCACAGCAATGGAGCCTAGTGACCAAGCATGAGAATCTCTGAAACTGTGAGCAAAATAAATCTTTCCTCCTTTCAGTTGTTTGTCTCAGATTATTTTCTTATCTTGTCTTAAGAATGGAAGGCTAGTAGGAAATTGGTTCAAAAGGGCGTGACTATCAGATTTCATATGCAAATGAAGGCTCCACTAGGAATTGTTCTAGAGGTCATTCATATTACATTGTGATAAAGAACGTATTAATCTGGTGGAGCAAATTAAGACAGGACAACCACTCTGATGTGGTGTGGGCAGTCCTGGCTACTAGGATACTGGCCAGGCTTATAATGAAAACGGAACACAAGGAGCGGAGTGGAAAGACTTGAGAGACTTTGCAGTTTAGGCAGAAAAGTGCACAGAAAATCGGGACTAAAGAAGGTGGTGTTGCTGAAGAGATTAGCGTCATTAAAAAGAAGCCAGGAACTTTGGACTAGGACAATAGGGAGCATGTTTTGAGGCATCTCAAGAATTGGCCAGTCTCAAAGCAGTAAAAGTGCAAATTTGTTTGAAAGGCTTTGCTCTGAGGAGTGAACGCTGAGAAGCCCAGTTTACATGGGATTGACCAGAATTGGCTCTAAGGAGTTACTTCACCAGGCTCAGTCTCCACCACACAGGACCTACTGCAGTCATGGTCTGAGTGGGCCCACTGATTGCCCGAGTTGCTGGCAGACCTCGGCATCCTTCATGACACTAGTGCTATGGACATGGAAAATGCAAGAGCTGATAATAGAGATTTTCACCCAAATGCCACAGGGAAGCTTGGGAGGCCATGTGTCATGCAGTAAGGGAGCCTCGGAAAGTACAGAGCACGGAGCTGTGGGAGTGAGGTGGGGCTGCCGTGGAGGCCCCCGGAAGTTGGAGATGCCAGAACATGGAACATCTGCTGAGCAAAGGTACTGGCAATGAGCAGAGTGAGCCCAAGGGTAGCCATAGTGATGACGCTGCCACATTCCTGTGGAGGTGCCATCCTATTAGCACATGCTCCAGATGCTCGCATGGAGTTATAGGATTGAATATTTGTCTTGCTGGGTTTGGTTTTGCTTTGCTCTGTCTCCTTTTTATACACCCCCACTCCCAATTCCCTCCTTCTGCAATGGAAACCTTCATTCCGTGGCATTTTGTGTTGGAAGTATGCAAATAGATTTGTTTGGTTTCTCTCTGCAGCCCTGGCTTCCCTGAAACTCACTCTGCAGACCAGGCTGACTTCAAACTCACAGAGATCCGCCTGCCTCTGCCTCCCAAGTGCTGGGATCAAAGGTATGTGCCATCACCCACTGCCCACTGCAGTGGATTTTTTAATCTGTACAGACTTGCAGCTAAGAGTCTTGTCTTAGCCTCTGACCTTCCAACAGTACTGAAACTGTTAAGAACATGAATTTTCCTGGAGACAGACTGTGTTATGCCTGGTGAGCCTCTGAGAGCAGGAGTGGGATGCTATAGTTTGGATATGGAATGTCACCAAAGGCTGTGCTGAAGGCTTGGTTCCAGCTAACGATATTTTTGGAGGTGGGGCCCCAGTTATGATGCGGGGCAGAACGGAAACAGGTCACTGGGAACACACCTCTGAATGGTGGGTTTTGGTCTTGCCCCTTCCTTCTGCTCTCTTTTGCTGTTCCTGCCTCCCAGGAGTTGCCAGCTTTGTTCCGTTTTGCCGTAGGTCCATCGTGACAGTGCCAAACAATTATAGAGCAAAGCCTGGAGAACGATGAATCAAATGTGTCCTTCTCTGAGCTGAATTCCTCAGGCGTTTTAATACAGTGGCCGAAACCTAATGCAGACGTTGAAAGGGGAAGATGCTCGCTACAGTCTGTCCAACTACAGAACATTAAAGATGTCTGCTGTGGTCTGGGAACAATTGTGTGGAGTTCCAGTGGCATTTGCTCAGTTACAATGACTTTCAGTGTTTACTGTGTTTTTCTCTGTGCCATCTAACTATCAACTGGGATGTTGAAATGGAAATTGAAATGTTTTAAATGGTAATCAGAAACAGGAATAAAAAAAAAAACCACTTTCCTATGAAATAGCCATTTCCCAAACATCTAGCCAGGAGTGATTGCTCCAAATCTGACTGGAAGATTCCATTCCAAACCACTGATGGACCAATCTTTCTCACCTACTTAGCTCCTTACATTTGCCTCCCAGCTAAGTTCATTTCTTTCTCTCTAAGTTCATTTCTTTCTCTTCGTCTGGCTTTGTTTGTATGGAAGGTACTATGGTGTTCATGGCTTGTGCTAGAGAGCCATTATTTGCTCATAGGCTATGCTAGTCCCTTTTGTTTCTGGTCCTCTCTACCTAGGTCCTAAACACCCACGATGGCTCATTAGCTCCAGACAGCATTCCTTGGAAGAGGCATGGTATGTCCCAAACCTCTGTTCCCTGGAGCCAGAGTTAAAGGACATTGGAACCCTCCAACGTGGGTTCTGGGAACTGAACTCCGGTCCTCTGGAAGAGCAGTATACACTCTAATCACTGAGCAATCTCTTGTCTCCGTGTTTTCTTTACACACCAAAAGCACCTGTTTCTCGGTGTAAATGGGTCTATGGAGAGCAATTGTTGAGGAGGGGCCTAGGTTCACAGTAACACAGAGAAAGAGGATGTGTCAGAATGAAGGATGTTGTTCTGGGGTTGACCTTTTTCGCATCCCTGTCTATACCCACCTATTCACACATGCAGTTTCCACACAGGTTCTGTTTAGAGGGTCCAGGGGCTTCTGCACTAGTGCTCTGACTAGTGAAATGCACATGTGGGCCCCTCTGCCCCAGCACTGGGTTTCACTCCCAGCGTCCTGGAGAGACTGGACCCAGCAGTCTCTCAGAGAGGTCCTAGCCCAGGTCCTCGACGTACCATCCAGTGTCAGTGTGCCAGCCCAGCAGCGCCTGGCCTCCTGGTTCCCAGACTGTGGCTGACCTCAGAACCCTTTCCTTGGCGTGCCGGTACCAGAGACACAGGCTGCCGTCTGTTGCTGGATGTGACCCGAGTTCGTTTGCATTTTTTCTTTTTTTTTTTTTTTTTTCTCGAGACAGGGTTTCTCTGTGTAGCTTTGCACCTTTCCTGGAACTCGCTTTGGAGACCAGGCTGGCCTCGAACTCACAGAGATCCGCCTGCCTCTGCCTCCCGAATGCTGGGATTAAAGGCGTGCGCCACCACTGCCCAGCTCGTTTGCATTCTTAACGTGCTCTTCCGAAGCACTCTGTCTGAAACTCCGTTTTGAGAACTACTGCACTCTCCTTGTTTTCCTTCATCAACAAGGTAACAGACCTAACACCCAGCCCAATAGTAGCAGCTCTCTTAAGTAACTGCTGGTCCCATTTTATATGACTGAATTCCTAATGAGTATGTGAGGATTACTCCAAAAAAGAAACAGTTCTTCAGAGGATGTATGTATCTAGAGAGAAGGCAGGATGTGCAAGAAGTGAGGCAGACAGAGGCTTGAGCTCTGCGCCTCCAGGGACCCACAGGAAGTAAGTCTACCAACTGTGTCTGCAGACCAGAGCTGAAATCTCCGCCCTGCTAACTTTCACTTCTGTTTGAGCCTCAGTTTCCTGGTCTTTACAGACAGACAGTGACTAGACTACTTTGAGGATTGACAGGGACCACACTGTGTTTGTGGGGGTTGGAAGCTGCCTCCTTCATCCCCTCCCACGCTGGGACCTGGGATGGAGACAGACTTCTATCCCAGAAGACATGGCCAGAGATAAATAGAGGACATGGCCCCTTCTCAAGTCAATGCTTTCTAGTCACCAGAAGTGCCTTTGCCTGCTGTGTGGACTCTCATGGAATTTATTCTGTTCAGTGTTAGTCACGGAGGATCCTTGCCAGAATTCTAGTTTATCACGTGACTCACTGCTCTCAAACCACCCCCTAACTCCCACCCTGCCAATTCTCTTGTGACAAAGCAGCCACCATTTCCCCTGTGCATCTTGGGGCACAGAGCATGTCTGACTGTAGCCTGCTCCCTGGCATGCAGGCTGCTTGGGTGAATCCCCAAGGCAGTGAGCGCTGTTTCCCACAGTCACAGGAGAGCATCCATGACTTCTCAGAGGGTGCCTGCGTAGGCGGAAGGGACCCCCGCCGCCCTGCCCAGCCTCCCACACTTCTTTCCCCTCCTCATTCATCTTCCGGGCAGGGAGTGTGGGCTGCCAACTCCAGCAGCTCTGCTATGACTCAATGTCTCCTTCAAGAGCCTGTGTCTGTGTGGGCTGAGGGCTGCTGGGGCAGCTGCAAGGCTCTGGAGCTAGCACCAAGAGGCGCTCGCATGTGCAGGGTGTCAACATGAGGCGTGTGCGCTTCCTTCATGTCCTGTGGAGAAAAACAGTACAAGGAGGGGAAAGGAGAGCCACCTTGCTGTTTTACCCATTTATTATTTACAATATTAAGGCACAAAGTTTAAGCAGCAAAGAACAGGACAATCTTTGGCTGACCAACAGTATCCATATTCACTGTGGGGGGACTCGCCCACTCTGCACATGGACCCATCTGTACAGATCTGTACACCACCTCTCAATACAGTCCAGACGTAAAGATGCCAAAGATTACATGTGGATACCAGAGCATGCTGGGCAGTGCGGCACATGCCCCCAGCACAGGGACACACACAACCACCCACCCCCCCCCCACACACACACACAGGACAAGCGGAAAGGACAGTGGCCCCAGGGCACTCAGGCTGATGCTGGTACCTGTGCTGGCTTTCACAGAGTCTGACAGATTCTGTCAGTGCCTCACTGAGGAGGCGGCGCCACCGTCCCTCCTAGAAAACATTCAAATACAAGCACTGTGGATAAGCCTGTCCTCACTCTGCTTTGTAATAAATACTCACAGGTGTGCATGTGAGAGCAGACTCCCAGGCAAAGTCACAAGTAAACACACCACAGGTGATAAAACAGAGAAGCTGATCCTAGAAACTGCTGTATATGCATTGCCTTGGAGGGAGGGCAGAGGACACACCTCAGTCACAGCACACACGACAACAGCATGCACTTAGGTATGTCTCCATTTTACAGAACACCTACTGGATGTTCATACTAATGGCTATGTGCTTAGGTCTGTAGCATATGCGGGGGGCAGGGGGGAGCAGAAGCGTGTGAGGCCTGGCAAGAGAAACAGACTTGAAAACAAGGCCCCAGAGGTCACACGTACTGATGACTTCCTACACGTCTTGATAGTCTTCTAAAAAGTGTGTGCGTGCACGCGTGTGTGCATGTGTGTGCGTGTACGTGTGTGTGCATGCGTGTGTACTTGTGTGTGCACTTGTGTGTGCGTGCGTGTGTGTGTGTGTGTGTGTGTGTGTGTGTGTGTGTGTAGGTCAGAGGAGCATTTGCAGGAGCTGGTTCCCTCCTCCTACCACGTGAGTCCTGGGGATCTTGGCTTTGGAGGCAATGCCCGTTCCACTGAGCCATCTCGCTGGCCCTGGGACTCTTATTCTGACTCATTGCCCTCTGTGTTCATATTTAAATCCACTTTCAAAAAACAAGAACCTCTCACCTCATGGGGAATCAGGGGAACGTGCCAGACCCTGGAGGCCATTCAACAACTGATTTACCTGGGGAGCCCTGCGGCCCTCCCAAGCAGAAAGCTCATGGCAAACAGTAGGAGTTTCTGGATATTAAGAAATTCCACCTCATATGTATGCACTTACATATACACATTGTAATATACTATTAAATTACTAAACAAGAAAGGGTATGCTACCGATAAGAGGGAAAAATACTGCTAGCCGGCTGGCTTCTGAGGTTGGTTACTGTACAGCCTATCTCCCATGGAGCCGCCCCAAATGCTTAAAGCTTTAAACAATCCTCACACCAACTAAAGACATTTAGAACACATTAATCAATTAGAAAGAGTATAAGAAAGCCAACATATATACTTAGAGACTGGCTGACTCCGCTTTTGGGGAAGTTACTGGTTTTTCTCTGGCTTCGCCATTTAAGAACATTTGCCAGATCTTGCTTCCAACATCCACAAGACTCCTTTGCTTAAAAGGAGGTGTGCGATCACCCAGAGAACACAGAGAAACATTGCACTCCAGTGCAGACAAGGAAGAGGTTGTGTGCTTGGAGAACGCACCCTCCCAGTCGGCACAGCTCTCCGTAGCCTACACATGAGTGACCTGCCTGGAAACCCCTAATGAGTCACTGTCACCTTACTGTCTCCAGGCCTTCAGCCTTAGTTGACAGTTCGTAAGAGTCTCTAGTCTGTGGCAGGGAGAGAAGGACCCAGTTCATCAGCTCTTGGAAGGAGGAGCTTCAGCCACTACATTTAATATGTGCAGGTGGCTGAGGCCAAGCGGGGGACAGTCAACAGGACACATATCTGGCCTCTCTGCAGGGGACATCAGAGCTGCTTTCCTGATTGTAGAACCGCTGGGTTCTCTATTCTGAGGCCAGAAACTCACTTGGAACAACTTTCTTGATCCACTCAAAGTGAAAGGTCAAGCTACATGGGCTCCAAAGAGAGACCTTTGCAGGACTGAACAGGACTGGTCCCCCAGTCCTTGTCCCTACCGCTAAGGAATGCTGGGGGTACAGCAGGGCAGCCCCACCCAGGAGGCACAGTGGGAACATGCTGGACACTCCACAGTTCCTGGTCAACAGCTTCTGGAAGCAGAAAGAACAATGTCAAGTGTTTAGCACACATTCTTAATTCTTTGGAAATTAATGTGTTTTTCCCGGCAGCTTAGTGCTGTGAACCTGCAGACAGGACGATTCTTACATACAGAACCATCACTTAATGAAACCACCCAGTGGCAGAGACCTGACCTACACTTCTCATGTTTCACATGACACTTGGAAGCAGGCAGACACCACCGCATGGCCCACTCAAGGACAAAGCAGGATGCTGATCAAGTTATCACTAAACGCCATGGCCTTCACCCTTTACCCTGAGACAAGAGCTTCAGATCCTATGGTCAAATGCTCCTGGGATGCCTGAAGACTAGACATCTGCTTTATGAGGAAGGGCTTTTTAAAAAAAAAAAAAAATCTGTTTTGTAGTTGTGCTTTTAACAGAACATGACGACTTCTGTCCCCGCCTGAGGATGGTGGGGTTTGGTAGTTATAGGTTTGGGCTTAGTCCTGTTCTCAGGCCCCAAGAGGTGTGACAGCTTCCCTGTGTGCACTCAAGTATCACAAATGGGGCCACAGAGCAGCCAGGCACAGCTCTGCGCGTTGTGTTCCAGGCTGTGCACTCCTCTTCTGAGTCTTTAAGTCCTAGCATCGGCTTTGAAGCTTGGAGACGAGCTGTAAGCCTCTTGGGTCCAGTTTCGGCATCGGTGTGTGCGCTCAGGAGATTGTTCTGGCCTTGTTCCCCTGGTGCTTTACGAACCAGTTAACAGGCACTTTTTCTAGTCCTGCATGCCGTCAGCACTAAAATACCTACGTAGTGCTGTTCTCAGTGTCAAGATCAGATCCTGTGGACAGCCCAGAGCTCGGAATGGCTGCTGAGTGCTAAAGCTCCTTCGTCCTGTATTTTCTAAGAGAATTACATAATGGAAGACTGGAGGGCCTTGGCCTTAAAGCCATAGGCATTCTCTCAACATGGAGCCTTGGATGAAAGTCACAGTACACATGTAGTTAAAGCCCCCAAACTGTCCGCACCCCCTTTGTGTTTTGACAACTGAAATATTGACCGTGCAGGAGGGAGGGCTGGAGCAGGGACCTTCTGCCCACGTGTGCAGTGTGTCTGGAACACTCAGACTAGACTTTGAGTAAACGGGGCAGTGCTTCACCCCTATGCTGGGAGACATGCCACCTAAGTTTGGGCAGAGGGGCTCAGACATGGCACAGGGCTGGAAGACCTCACGAATTTCCCACCTCTATACACTCTCCTCTCTGGTTTGTCCCCAACATTAATTGGAGACAACATGCTCTTAAGAGAGCTAGTTGCCATTAACTGAACTCCATGCCCTATCCAAAATGGTCCCCACCCCAACCTGCATCCATCCTCCATCTCCTCGCAGCTGGCCAGATCTCCTGCACTGTCTTCTCCCCCTCCCCTACAGGACACGGGGCAAGCTCAGTACTCAGGCTGCCAGAGACGTGAGACAAGAGGAGGTAAGGGGCTGGTGGGAGCCCCAAGGCCAGTGTCCACTGCCAGGTGGAGCTTGGGGAGGCCAGTCCCACCTCCTTTGTTCTGTCAGATGGCTCAGGTATTAGACAGCACCACCTCTCCTCTGTCTGATCTGATCTGATGTCCAGGCTACATCTCTCACAATCCATGCACCACCTCAACCTGGGGAGGTCACAATTTCACTCAGGTTTTCCCCTGGGGACAAGTCCTAGAAGAAATGACCCGAGTAGAGCTCCCCAGCAGATCCATCTTCAGTGCTGTGTTTAAGAGGAACTTTAAAAATCACAGACTTAGCGCTCTTCTTTCTTCCCTTGAGGGAAAAGTCATGATGAGGAAAGGGACTTGGAAAACAAATCCTATTGAGCTGGGGAAAGTTCAGGAGCCTGAAGGGCCGGCCATCTGTGCCCTGGAAGGCTTCTCTTGAGCAATGTGCAGGAGACCTTACTGTGGCCGCAGCCCAGGGCCCTGCCCCTCGCTCACGGTGGCTCATTTCCATGACATGGCTGCCTCACTTCGGGTAAGCTGCATCCCTTGTGAGACACTGGCCACACCATGTGTCTACCAATCTTGGATTACAAAGCAAGTCCACAGGAAAGTAGTGATCAGGGAAGCCTCTATGCTTACCAACAGCAACCAGGGCAGAGAACAATGGAAAGACCCGAAAGTCTCAAATATGAGAAAGTGGCCCGGGATGCCTGGTGAGATCTCGGAAGCTGCCTGGGGAGCTGTGTGTAAACCACCATCAGGAACCTGCACACCTCTTCACACTGAGGTCTTCCTAGCAGGGCAATGGGGCATAACTGTCAGGCTTTTTACAAGAGAGTAGATGTGAGTGAAAACCAAATCAGAGGCATGATGTGACATCAGTGACTCATGGACTCCTGCTCCCCATCCAGGTTTCCTGGCTCACAGTGAAATTAACAGCTGCAGCTCAGCTAAGCAAAGGTGAGGGGTGGGGGCAGCCAGGGTGCCAGCATGAGGCTCTGTCCCACTGGACACCACAGCAAAGATGACAGTCTCCTAAGTCCCATATGTAAGGAAATCTGTTGTCTCAGAAAACAGAAAAAAGCACAACAAAGTAAAGTAAGGAAATAGAGCAGAGGCAGAAACAAGCTCCAAGGAGTTAGGGTGGGTGAGGACGTGGTCACAACACTCCCATCCTGTTCAGACAAGCAAAGCCTCACACCGAGCCCACAAACCAAACAGCCAAGTAGGTGCCAAAACTTGCCTGTGGAATTCCCCATTACCCTGGATGTATCTTTGAAGGGCAGGCACACACACACACACACACACACACACACACACACACGCACACACGCACATGCACACATATGCATGCACATGTGCAACCCCATGATGACACAGAAACACTACATTATGCCAAGATGGGTTTTCAGGATTTCCAGCAGATTCTTCTTAAACCAAACCTTCTAAGAGGCAAAGGGAATGGGGTGGTTCCAAGGAAGGCCCAGCTCTTCTTCATCTGTCTATAAGCCAAGAATAGGGGAAGCATGGAGCCTCCCCATGACATACACTTTCTCTACAATGGAAAATCTCACTCCTATTTCTTCTCAACTCTGCTTCCAAGTCTGCATGCATCTTCTCTCCCTTCCTCTGCAGTCCTGTGAGCCGGCTGCTTTGGTAACATGAAGTGTCCACACCTGTCCTGGTTTCCCAGTTACTACCATCTAGGTCTTCTCTTCTTTCAGCCATCTTTCTTGTCAGCATGCTGGTGTGAAACTCCACAGGACGAGGGCTAGATGAGCACCTCCATCATCTCCCCATCTGGGAACTCGGGCTTGTGCAACGAGCTGCTGACGCGGCTTCTGTGGTCTGTCGACTTCCCATGGCCAGGAGAGCTCTCTGTCAAACCGAGGGCAAACATCAGCAACCAGGAGCAGGTGTCTTGGTTCCCAAGCATTTCTAACATCCTGGCCTGCCCGAGAGTCTCAGGCACCTTGGTGTACTCATGGGAGACTGAGAATATCTCAGTGGGGAGTACAGAATGACTGGTGGGGGGCTCCCAGAGAAGACAGTGTCTCAGGGTTCTGTACTGAGTAAAAATTAAGAAAGGAGAAAGCTGCTGAAGACCCAAATTCCCCTATTTCCTGTCTGCGAAGATGTGAACAAGCAGCCTCACACTTCAGTCCTGCCTTGCTGTACCTACCGTGATGGACTGTTCCCCTAAGCCACGAGCCCACAGTAAATCCCCCTCCCCTAAGTTACTTCTATCAGATACTTGTTGTACTTCCCCCTGGGCAGGGTAGAACACACATATGGTCAGGTCACTCGAGCTGGGTGCTCCTCTTCTCCAGTAATGAACTAAGCAGATCTCGACACATTTTAGTCCCCTAACAACAAAGAGCATACACAGTCTGAAAGTCACTGTGACGACCACTACTGAAACACAGGAGCCAGCTGGACTTCCTGAACTTTCCACAGCTCCCATCTAGATTCCCTCCCTCAAGTCACACAGATTCATGGGGTCTCCAAGCGTGGTAGAGGTAGGGGCCACATACCCGGTTTCTCCACGGTCCCTTTGGCAGCTGGATGTTTCAGGATGGGGCTGTTGGAAGGGGCTGTGCTCAGCCTGCCGCGGCTGGGGAGGGAAGCCATGCTGGGCCAGAAGAGCTCAGTGCTCTTGTCCGTCTGGGTGCTGCTGTCTTTGCTGCCTGTCTTGGCGTGGGTGCTGCCGGCCGACGTGCCGGCCGACGTGGTGGAAGCCGGAGGGGACAGTGCAGAGGCAGGTGTGGTCGGCAGCAGAGGGGCAGAGGCCTGGCCCTGATGCTCCTTCCCCAGCAGGAATCCTGAAGGAAGAAGAAGTGGCTTTTCAAGGATGATCTGTTTCCTTCCATTTCCTTTTGTAAGAAAATTTATCTTTTTTTTCCAGACTAGGAATGACTTCATTTATTCAATGATTTATTCACTAAACCCTTAATAAGCATGTGTGTGTGTGTGTGTGTGCTTAATGAAATGAGAAATACTCCTATATTATGTCCCCAGTCCTAAGTAATTACATTCTTTGTGGAGTTGCTATTTGTATTCTAAATTCAAACAACTGAAAACCATAGTTGGACTGGTTGGGTATGTCAGAGGGTAAAAAGACCCTTGCCACTCAGCCCCACCAACCTGAATCCCACCTCACCACTGCCCAGACTCAGACATAGTGATCTAGACATGGGAGAAGAATAAATCTCTCCTGGAATCTGCTCAGCAATTAGGAAGGTGGACACTGTCGTCTCCAACACCTCTTCAAGTCCATTATGTGTGGGATGGGAAAACCTGAGGTCTTGTGTAGGAGTCTGTGAAGGTGGCCTTCTGAACCCTCAGAATCCCTATTTCTGTGACTGGTATGTGGGCACCAATGACACTGATAAAGAGGTATACTGGTGCAGACAACATGGCCAGTCTTCCTTAGGCTGCGGTGCTCAACTCTCAGGCCTTGTGTTGACCTGCTAAATGTTGAGATACAAACCCAGGCATCAGCGATGTGTACCTGGCTGCATGTCACAGATTTATCCTAGAGACGTTTCCATCAGAACTGAGTAATTTCAGATTCCTTAACCAGACCTGCCTCTCACTGGGTTGGGAGCTGAGTGTCCTTGGGATAGTCTTTATCATAGTTCCTGTCCCCACGAATCCTCTTTGATGAGCTGAGGTTATAGGGGCCACCAGTAGAGGGACTTCAAACAGATGTTCTGGCTGAGAGTCTTTGATTCCCTCAACTCTGTGAGTTCATCTGGAAACCCTTATAGCTTGTAGGACAAATCAGCCAGATCCCTCTGAGGTCCTGTGCTGGAGAAAACTGACTCTGGGCAGAGCAGAGAAATGAAAACATGTCCTGAGCCAGAGACGGATGCCAAAGAAGGGCCAGCCCCCTGGAGTTGCCAGCAAGCAGAGGAAGGAACAGAGAACTTAGAAACTTCCTGTCCAAGCTCATTGGGCCAGCCTGTGAGCAATCCTGTCTACTTTAGGATACCACCCCAGCTAAGACCTACTCCTGGATAATTTTCAACATTCTGCCTGTACAACATGGGAAGACTCCTGTCCTTGAGAGTGATTCTCTGAGCACACTTTCCCCATTATTTGCTTGAGCCTTTTCATGTCCCACAGGTTTAGACACACTATGAAGTGACATTCTGAGGGTTTGGTAGTTTGAATGTAATTGGGCCCTATAATCTCACAGGGAGTGGCACTATTAGGAGGTGTGGCTTTATTAGGTTGGAGTGGGTGTGGCCTTGTTGGAGGAAGTGTGTCACTTGGGGGTGGGCTTTGAGGTTTCCTTATACTCAGGATACCGCCCAGTGAGTCAGTCAACTTCCTGTTGCCTGCAAGATGTAGGACTCTCAACTCCAGCACCACATCTGCCTGCACACCACCATGCTCCCCCCCCCATGATAATGGACTGAACCTCTGAAACTGTAAGCAAGCCCCCTCAATTAAATGTTTTCCTTATAAGAATTGCCTTGGCCAAGGTATCTCTTCACAGCAATAGAAACCTAGCTAAGACATAGGGCTCTAGGTTTGTCCTGTTAAGACATTTTATGTAGTTCCTGTCAACAATATTGGTAAGTATCAACGTAAGCCCAAGAGCTTGCATAACCTTCAGAATCTACACAGCGCTTTCATGCATCTGATTTAACTCTACAATCCAACATGACTGGCTTTCTTCCCCAACTGAAGAATGTTTAAATTGAGATGAAGGGGGGCGAGGGCTGGAGAGATGGCTCAGAGGTTAAGAGCACTCTTCCACAGGTCCTAAGTTCAATTCCCAGCATTCACATGGTGGCTTACAACCATCTATAATGAGGGTTGGTGACCTCTTCTGGCATGCAGACGGAACACTGTATACATAATAAATAAATAAAATATTTTTAAAAATTGAGATGAAGTGGCATCCTGAGTCCTGGCAGTGATGGGGAGACCACCTGCCAGTGCCCTGCTCTCTGGGTCCGAATCTCACCTATACTCCCCTTCCAGGTCTTCTCTTCCTTCTTCTCTTCCGCCAGCTGGCTGCTGGTAAGTGAAGTCTGGCGGGAATGTGTCCCGGTGGTTGCCGCAATGGACGGGACAGAGCGGGCGGGCCGCAGGCTGGAAGAGTCCGTCTTCCCAGTGTCCTTACGGGACCGCTGCTGAAGGACCTTTATCATGGCATCCTTCTCTATGATTTTGGCATGGAGGTTTTTAATACTGTAAAACCAAACCAAAGAAGAACAAAACTATGATTAAAATGCCATTTAGTTAGAAAACTCTGGAACACTTGTCTCAGGGATTTCCAGAGTAATTCTGAGATACAATGTTGGTGTACAGAAGCTGTCAATCAGCAGCAGTCTGCGCGCTGCGCCCTCCACAGTAGATCAAAGCAATGCACCTTTCCCAGTGCCTTGGGAGACTGGAGGACTCCCGGGAGGGCTCTGAGAATGACTGTAGCTATCTGCTAGGGACTCCGAGGACTAAGCTGCTTGTGGACCGCATTTAGGGGAAAGAATGGAGGTAGGAATGCTGGGGAGCACAGGAGCTCTGGCCCAAAGCAAGGTAGGCTGTAACTGCAGGGTAATTTCTACAGCAGGGGTGGGGCAAGGGAGGAAATGGCTAGGTTCTTGGAGGGAAGATGACTTCTCCCACTGATGGCTGAAGATAAGCAGTAAGCCTTGAGTTCTTTTACTAACTCTGATAGATACTTGCTGAGCCTATTTCTGGCTCAGTCTGGAAGCCCTGTTTTCTCTTCAGGAGACTGGGGTCCACAGGCACTCTGATGACATAACCCCCACCCTCCACCCCCGGAAATTGTGTGTCCATCAGAGGATCGCACACACTGACTGTTTAGAACTCTTTGTCTTTGGTGGGAATAGGTAATTCTGGCTCCAAATCTCTGGACCTTGGGGGTGAAATTTCTTTCTCATTCTTGGCTCACAGTATTGTGGAGGTTATAGAAACAAATGCCTGAACTAACAGGGACATACACATTCTCCAGGTATAGATAGCTCGTCTTCACTTGTCTCCCTACAGACCCGCTGTATGGAGCCACTTGCTTCTTCTCTCTAGGACAAGAGTCTTAGGGGTCCTTAGGCTCATGCCAGTTAGAACAGAGAACAGTGTGCCTGGGGGGCAGGGGTTGGCTGGAGCAGGAGTGTACAGCAGCAGGTATCTCCACTTAGATCTGGTGGCCACACATGGCTGTCCTTACGTGTACTCCATGTCCTGACACCTCCTGTTGGCCTGCACCACCTCCTCTTCCTCCGGCCAGATGTGGGCCTCCAGGGAGCTCTCACCATAGCTGCCGTTCCTCGAGTGGTTGACGATGGTGCTGTCCCTAGGAAGATGAGACACACTTTGACTCAAGCCTTTCCCTTGGTCCTTCTGCCCAAACACACTCAGAATGGAGAGAGTGGGATTTACTTCCTAACAGATGTGTGCTTTGCATTCTAGAGGAAACCAACAGTCCTCTACCTCCGCTATCCCACCCTGGGGGTCAGTCTCGATAGAGGCTGGAATGGGGAACACTGCAAAAACACTTCAAGAAAAGTGAGTGAAGGGCAACATGCTGGAAAGTGTCCCAGAAAAGCCCTCTGTCTGCCAGATTGTCCTAAATCTTGGCCCGATTTTCTTTCTAAAGTTAAAGAATTAAGGCACTAAGGGCCGCGCTCGCTGACCTTGATTACTGCAACTCTAACCTCTCATCAAAGACACCGCTTTCCACAGCAGGCAGAGAGTATTACATGCATCCACAATGGGCTGAAGTACAGCGAGTAAGTGACTGACTGCAGAGAGCTCGTCTCCAGATGGGACATCTAGAACACAAGCCCTACCTCCAGGGATCAGGGCTCATCATGGAAAAGGGGCAGAGACTGGAAGAGTGAGGAGACCTGGGGAACTGCTGAGAAATGGTGTCTTCTGGACACGTCAGGGAAGTGGTACCCATGAACTCTCATCAGCTATGGCTGCCTGCACAGGTCCAGCACAAGACCATGCCAGTGACCATTCCAGCACGGATGAGGAAGAGTCCATGGCTGCAGAGAGAGTCCGTTTTCTTTAGAGACAAATGTCCTGCTAGCTTGCCTATGCCCCAGTGGTCAGCCCTACACTACACATGGATACAGGCAACACTAATTAGACTCAGTAGGGGAGTGTGTGTGTGTGTGTGTGTGTGTGTGTGTGTGTGTGTGTGTGTGTATGCACAGAAGAAGAGGACTTGAATTCCAGAGAGGCATATGGATAAGAGAGGGTTCTGGGAGAAGTTGGGTATGGTGAGGGATAGATAAGATTAAAAGCATTATACTCAAGCCGGGAGTGGTAGTGCATGCCTTTAATCCCAGCACAGAGGATCTCTGAGTGTTCCAGGACAGCCTGATCTACAGAGAGAGTTCCAGGACAGCCAAGGCTGATACACAAAGAAATTTTGTCTCAAAAAACCAAAACAAAAACAAAAACAAAAAAGCATTATATCCATGTGAGATCATGTAAATAAATTAACAAAAGAGACACTGTCTCAGGAAAACAATATTCAATAATAAAAATCCCTTGCTTCTGTTATCAAGGCTGTTTGCTAAGCTCTGTTGATGTTGGTGTTTTGAGGTGTGGAAGGGTGCCTATAGATGTGGTCTGCTGACACATGGATACTGTCAGTACTGCAGCTGCTGCTGGCCTTGAACTTACTCTTTACCCTCATCCTAGCTCAGTCTCCCAGTCACAGCTAAAGCTCTGCCCTATGTGCTGTTTTTTCCATATTTTGCATGGGGGGTTGGTAGCTACTCAACATACAGGCCTTTTGCCCTCCTTAATGGCAGCCACCAATGAGCAAGCACTTATTCATTCCGGGAACGGCAGCGCATGGTACACATGGTATCCATTCTTATAGTGTGTTCCAGACAGTGCAACTGGGATTGGCTGACGTCTAGGACACTGTTAGTGATGGAAAGGGACCCAGGCCCAGAGATGAAGACTGCAGAGCCCTTAACCATGCCCAGCATGGTTCCAAGTTCCCTCTGTCTATAGGAAGAAGGTCTCAGCAAAGATTCATCGTGATAAAACAAACACACGAAAGGGCAGGAGTGAGAACATGACCCAGAAAAGTAAACACTGTGGCTGTGAATACATCAGAAAAGCAAATCATGGAGAAAGCAGGCAGAACACTTTGAACTATTATGCAGAATTATAAACACCCCAGGGTTCACAGAAACAGCTATACGGGGACTAGTGGCTAGAAACATTTCCCATCAAGTTACTTTGACAAAATTCTTGTGGCACCAGAGGCAAATTTAAAAATTCATATTTATGCTGCTGAGTGAGGCCACAGGCACTTTAGTCAAACCCAGCATAGATAGCAAGTGTCCATAAACTCTGAACAAACACTACTTTGCTTTGAGATTTGTGAAGTTTTAAAACCTTGCCCACACATTAAAACAAAACAAAACAAAACAAAAACAAAAACCGCCTCTCCAAAATTCTAGCCAATGCGGTCAAGGTGAATAAAGACCTGTGTAGGTCAACCGCCATTTTTATAAGGCCAGCTGTGTCTACTTATAAAAGACTGTCCATCTCCCATGTCAGCAAGGCTTGTTGATAGTTCCTGACAGAGGAGGGGGTGCGGAAGGTCATGAGATCTGCAACCAAAGACCACGCTTCCTAAACAGTTGTCTGCAATTCTGCCCTGACTACACATGGCCCAAGGCCTTGGGAGAGAGTAACCCCTCTCCCTCTGTATAAGTTCTCCAGGGTGGCCTTGGTGGAGTGCCATGGTTTGCCCATGGAACCTTCTGAGGAGGACTAGTAGATGCTGTTCACATTTCCCCCAGGGTAAGAATTTTAGCGCCAGACAGCAAAACCAGTTGATATATAAAAGACCATATTGTTTGTTTAAAAATCAGTGCTTTTAAATGTGACACACATACCTGACTGAAAAGTCAGGACTTAATGGCTGTAAACAGTCACTTTTGCCCATTTATCTGCAGCCAATCAGCATGGAGACAGCACTCAGGATTTCAATCTTTCTCAAAATAGGTTGTGTTGTCCTGTTCCCCTTGGATGATCAGGGAAGCCATGTTGGAATGACCAAATTGGTTTTTTTGTCTTGTTTTTATAGGATTTATTTTGTTTTCATTTGTGTGTGTAAGTTCGCTTGCATAGACACACAGTGTAGGGGTGTCCACAGATGCCAGAAGAGGGTGCAGGATGCCCTGGAGCTGGAGTTTGGGCAGGTGGGAGCGGAACGCCATTCCATCTACTAGAACTTTTTTGTCTTCAAGTAGCACTGCAGCTTTAGAATTTACCTTGGGTTGGGCAGACGCCTCAGTGATAGCCATGCAGGCACTACCTGAGTATAAACCCCCAGAACCCATGTAAGTCTCAGGCTCGTACCACGTACCACACGTCTGTAACCCCAGCATCCCCACAGTAAGGTGAGAGGCAGAGATGGAAGACTCCCTGAAAGCTCTTGAGCCAGCCAGACCGGTGTATTCCATGGGAAAGTGTGAAGAGATCCTGTGTCAATCAAGGTAGGAGCTGAGTACCAACACTGTTCTCTGACGTCCCCTCCTATGTGTTCCATGGCATGTTTGTGCCCCCACTGACACACACACACATACAAGTGTTTAAGAAAAATGGACATGAGTTAGGAAAGAGGATATAAGCTAATAGCGTTCCTATTTTTAATTCTGTCATCAATTTTTTTTTGTTTGGGTGGTAGATATGTGTATAAAATATATTTGGTATTTTTAAGTATAAATCTAATATGAAGCCCCGCAGCTTTCCGTCCATCCTGAAAACCAATTCTAATTGTTCACTGAGTTGTATGGACTTTGGGTCTGGTTAATTTTCCTGTGTGATGTTTTTATTTGCAAGTTTGTTTTTTTTAAAATAATAAAGTTTATAAAATTAAAAAAAAAAAAGGGAGACCTTGCTCCTTGCGATAGGCCTCTCTGGACCTCCTTGGGCCCCCTGAATTTTTTACTTGCTTTTGAGACAAAGTTTAACTCTAGCCCAGGCTGCTCTTGAACTCCTCATCCCAGCCTTCTGAGTGCTGGGATTCCACTGTCAGCTCCGCCCCAGCCCCCTCTGTCTGTAGCCCTGAGCAGTGGGACCACCTCGCACCTCTCGGCTGTGGCAGCGGCAGCAGCACTCATGGCAAAGTGCCGGATGGTGCTTTCTTCCAGGTATTTCTGCTCCCACTTGGTCATGTCGGCCTCCAAGGCTAGGATCCGCTCCTCCTTCTCTCGTACAAGTTCCATGAGGGCAGGGGCATTATATTCCGGGAGACTGGCTGGCTGGCCATTTCCATGTTTCTGGAGAAGTAAAAACAACATCATGATGCTCCAAATGGGCCACAAGATGGATCATACCAACCTGGCCTGCCACCACCTGAAGAAGGACCCTGGGTTCTTCAATCCTGCAGTGTCTACACATCAGCATCAGCCAAGCCCATGTTCCCTCTCTCCAGCACAAACCACCTCAATTCAGTGGGTCCTAGTCCCATGCCACCTCCATGTACCTCTATTTCAACCAATGTCCACATAACTCTATAGAACACGTACTATTCCAGTTTTACATGGGGAGACTAAGCCCCTGAGAGACGGTATTCATGATGTCCTTAGCTCATGCACAGCAGAGCTGGGTTTCAAATCCAGCTCTGGCTCCATATCTCGATGTAAACCATGCCCATTAATATATACAAATTCATGAACAAGATTTAGTCCTGGCCTCATAGCTCTTCCTCCAGATTCCAAGGAGTGACTCCAGACTGCCTCCTCAGACGTTAGAAGATGAAAGCAGAAGGCACAGGAAGAAGAGTGAGATGCCCAAACACGCAGGTTCTAGCTGCCAGACTGTCACCTGGGAAGGCATCAGGACCTGCCCTGCTGGAGGCCTGAGACATGGGGTGACACATGAGGGGGTGATCTTTAGGGCGGGGCGTGCCCATCCTTTCTCAGAAAGAGGAAATAAGGTGGATGCTATCTGGACGTCTCTGGGGCTGAGAAAGGGCATATTTTAGACTTCCTCCTTAACTCATGTATACCTAACCATCTTCCTCCCTTCCTCACTTCAATCTGACCCACCGTCATCTGGGGTAAGTGAACCTCAGGGAGAAAGAGCAGCAGGAATGTCCTGTGGGCTCATGCACCCTAGACAAGCATTCAACCACTGAGTTCCAACCTGAGCCCTGTGCAGCTTTTAACAGCAGTTGTCAGAATAGGACAAGCCTAATGCGCTTCCCTGAGTCTCAGGCAGATATCTTGCAAGGCTATTCTCTGCTGGGAGGAGGCAAGAGTCCTGCCCTGTGGATCTAATGCTGGAGCCCATGCACCAGACCAATGAAGGATCCTTGGCGCTCTGGCCATCTCATGCCCCCACACTTCTGGAAGCATTCAGGACACTTCAGAGGAACAAGTGGACTCTGCTGAGGGGTGGAGACTCAGCTGTGCCCCAGTATCCATGTTAAGACAGAGCTTCTGTGTGGCATATTGACACTAAGCCACTCCAAAGTAGGGTGGCCTGGTCTTGCCCTTCACAAGGGTGTTAACGACTCTGAACTTGGTCACACTATGACCTCAGTATGATTCCTAAAGGGACCAGACACAAGCCTTGCTGCCACAAAGCATAAAAAGCAAGGTATGGTATAGGCTGCTTCGGAAGTTGTTCCTAGGCTGCCCTGTGGACACCAGGAAGGGGCAGGCACTTGTGGGACTGTGGCAGGGTGACTAGGGGGTGGGTGGGGGTCAGAGGCTTTGGGCTAGCCTTTTGCAGACAGGCTGAGCTTCCTTGTTCCAGAGGTGACTCCGAGTCACACTGGAGGACACCGGTGGAACTGCTCCCGCCTGTCCCTAGGCTTCACACCTTAGGTGTGAACTGGTGCCCTTTATAGCATCTGCCCCATGAATGGTTTAAAAAAAACAAAACAAAACAACAACAACAAAAAACCCCCCAAGATTTATTTGGACATTTCTGCAAGGCCATTTTAACCATTTCTCATAAAACAACGTATGCTGGCTAGCAAAATCAGAAACGAAAAAGTGTAAAGGAAACAACAACAACCAAAACCCAGTGCTTATCTTTTGGATGAACAGGCGAAAGGGCCACAGTTAAAATCTGCATCCCCTGCACAGGCAGGACACTGGGCAACACTAATTATTTGTACAGCGATGCTGAGCACCAAGCTCTGCTCAGCTCTGGGGAGCGCCTTGCTCATCCTGGTCTCATGTCGGCCACATGCATGCAGA